>JACCGJ010000725.1:62324-88105 GCA_013407085.1 Atriophallophorus winterbourni
CCTAACTCTTAATTGCTTGGCACTTTGGCTGACTCCAGGCCTATGCTAAATGATGATGGTAAACATTGATATAAACTTTCGATTCAATGGCACTTAGATAATTTTATTAATACGAATAAAGACAGATCGTTTACAAAAGCTTACATGGAGTGCTCACTACACCAACAGAAGCCATGTATTGAGCCGCGTCACCTTCTTTACTTTCAGGCGGTGAAACTGATATGGAGTCATTGGAATCCTTCGGTTGCAACGCCCGAGGGCGCTTAGAAGCTGACATTGCATTGCGAAGCTCACGGTCAACGTAACCACGCTTTTTAATTTCGGCCTCGCAAACACGGTTCGTTCGGAAGAACCTGTTTCCACTGGGACGCGATACGGGAAGATCAGTGGGAGGTTGTGGAGCTGTTTCAATCTGAATTAATAATGTGAATTCTTGAATAAAAAGTGGGTAGAATCGTTAAAACAAAACGAGAATTTAAAACAATGAACCAAGACTCAAAAGATCACACATCAACAATCATTCAGTATGTATGAGAACACAAGCCTGATCCAGGCAGTGTCGTACAGTCAGAGACTGCACGTGGGCTAAGATACTTTCAGGTTGCACAGGCCTAGATAGATACGAGAAAGCATGAGTGTGATTGTGATGTCATGATTGTTACTTGTTTGTGCTGTACACCTTTTGCATACAGTTACTAAACTTTCATATTTACATTTCAGCTCATGTACTCTCGTTCTAGATAAGTAAAGCGTTACTTATTCTATACTAACGTGACTTCCTTTTGAACTCAATTCGGATCAGATTCTACAACGTTACAATTTACTTATCTAGAACGAGAGTACATGAGCATGCACTGATACACGGCAGAGAACCGTATAGGTGGATCCAACATTACGACCAAGATTCTTCGACGCCGATCCCAACTCACCAGATGCACCCAAACGCTGGAATCATTGGTTTCGCACATTTAATACTTATCTGAACTCTGTGGAGCCCTCCAAATCTGACAAACTCGAAACGCTCATTCATTTCCTGGATCCTCTGGTGTATGATAATATTGCGCACTGTGCCGATTACAATTCTGCGATAGATGCGTTGCGACAATTTTATATCCGCCCTAAAAATATTATTTATGCTAGATATCTCTTGCAAACGTGCAAACAAGAACCTGACCAAGACGTTGATCAGTTTGTGCTAAAACTAAAGTCTTTGGCCAAGGATTGTGAATTCAAAACTGTCACTGCAACGGAATATCAAAACGAATGTATCCGAGATGCTGTGATAAACGGAATTCAGTCCTCTTCTATTCGCGAAAAACTGTTGGCGCAGTCGGAACTCAGTCTAGACGGAGCACACAGACTTGCGAGATCTCTTGAATTAGCTCACAAACAGTCTCAGTCATATACAGGTAATCAGTCCCTCTCATTTGTTGCGGATCCCATCCACACAACGGAAACCGCCCATATATCCTGAACGGGCAATGGAATGCAACTTTGATTGAAACTGGTCATGAGTTGTGATCCAGAACACGTTAGTTTCGCTGTTCATCTACACCCAGGCATAACATAAGGATGCGAATAAAATATGGTCAACAGATTATCATTTTTAGTGGGACATAGCACGTACTTCGTAGTTCGATCCACGCTACTAGAACCGGGAACAACTTTGTTTATGCTCTGTCAAAACGGAATCAAAAATCAGAATAACCGAATTAGAGCGCTGGTTAAATTAGCTGTTTCAACACTTAATGACCTCACGGATGTACGGCTAACACCGTGCTAAATTGATTGGCCACCGGTAGTATGAGCTGCATGCTGAAACACGCTGGAGTCTCGCTACCATTTTTATTATACTTTCTCTCTCATATCTGTTTGGCCTGGGCAACCTGACAGTATCTTAGCCCACGTGTAGTCGGTGACTGCACGGCACTTTGCCTGGATCAGGCTTGTGCTTTCAATCAATCAATCGGGCTGATAAGAAGGGAGCACAAACACACGTAACGAAGATTTCTTTGTTGAACGCAGACGTGTATTTGAAGTAGACACCATTTGCGCTTCTTACCTTGAGAATGTAGCACACTGGCTACTAACCTAAGGCTAATCTAGTGATGAACCCCATGAGCAGTAAATGCTTAACCCTTAACTGCCTGAATTATTTTACAAGCGTCACCTCACTTCCGAAGTTTGTTAACAACTGGCGCGCCGCATGGCTCAGCCATCTCAAACACGTATCAAACGAGAGCAGAACGTGTGCCGAATCCGATACTCCCGGCATACGGAAGTGATCTGTCTAAATTTTGTGTACCGAATTTGACCTATTCGACCGTTAAGGGTTAAGTGGTGGCTGTAGGGTTTCATATTTGTGATTACTCACGAGTAGCGGATGAGTCGAAATATTCATGACGTTGAAAACCGTGGCTCATAATCGAAGCATTGGACTCGATTTTCGCTAGTAATTATGTTCAGCAGCATTTCATACTCCCTCCTTCAGGTAAGACTCAAACCCTGATCATCACTGATCCTGGTCATTCCCACGAGACGTGACACACTGTAGGCCTACTATAGGCTGTTTAGCGGTAAGTCAAATCAGGGGTTGACTACTACTTAATCATGTTCCCTGTCCTGACTATCACCCTTGGTCTGACGAAGCTTCTGTGTCAGAAGTGAAACGTTACCCAATAACTACTCTAACCGATTGCACTCAAATTTCTTTGCATGCTGATCATCACTATTGTGGTCCCATGCCGTACACCGATTGACCGATGGCGATTAAGCATTTATGATTATTTTGCCAATTTGCCAGGCCGGTCGTGGACAAAACAACACTAAAAGGGTTCAGACAAGCACATAGCAGTTGCTAGTGATATGAAGCGAATACCTAACTAAAAACGGTTGTGTAATCGTGTAGTACTTCACTACGGTGTAGTTAACACTCTGTGAAATTGACATGCCACCGCTACTGAGCTGCACGCGGAAACACATACGAAAACACATTGAAGTCTTACTAACAATTCATGTTTCATGTTTAATGTCTGCCTAGGCCTAGACAACCTGACAGTATGTTAGCCCATGTGTAGTCTCTGGCTGCGCGGCACTTTGCCTGGATCAGGCTTATGATTTCATCATTTCACAGATGTAGAGGTACGGAGACGGCATTAAGTAAGTGCTCCAAAGGCAAATGGGAAAAATGAAGTATGCAAAACCTTAAGCTGATCCTTACGGAAGTTTATTCAAGGACTGAAAAACAATCAAGTTGTCAACTGATGTAGTAATTTTAGCAACAAAAATTTGAAAAAAATCTTTGACAAACTATATGTTTGGTGGTCAAATTCACATCTGTGCGGATGTGCAACCGCACACTACTTCTGTGTTGTGTAGCTAACACCGTGCTAAATTTTTTTGCCACCGCTAGTGAGCTGTACGTGGAAACACTTTGGAGTCACACTGCCGTAGTTTTTTTCATTGCTCACATCTGCCCAGGCATGGGCGCCTGACAGAATACTGGCTCATGTGCATGTGGGCAATTTGTCTAGATCAGGCTTGTGACTTCAGACATACATACAATTATACATACATATTCACACAAAATTACAGTACATGAGCCCGTTGACGTCAGCTACAGAGCGATGGCTGCTTGAATACGCAACTCATAAGATTAGAAGTTGCAATGTTACGACTTTCAAAGCATTAGAAAGCAGATACTGTTGGGTGCCGTGCTTTATTTCGTATCATGCTTTATTGTGGTTGTAATGAAAAAAATGCATTAAACTAGTCACATTCAACCCGATGAAGCCAGCTGAGGGTTAAATTAGCAATAAGTGAACGTACGGGTGAAGCCTCGACGCGTGGTTGCTGAACGGGCGTTTGAGGGAGCGATGGAGGGGTAGCGGGCATTCTTGGAGGCAAACCACCGGGTACCGGAAGCCTTACTGGAGGCTGGAACGAAAACATTTATTACTCACAATTCGAAAAGTGCATGAGAAATGAAAGAAGCGACTATGAACGAATGTGCAATCGTGCAGGATTTTAGTGCTGTACGGCTAATATCATGCTAAATGATTGGCCAACGGTAGTGAGCTGCATGCTGGAACACGCTGCACTCTCACTACCATTTCTATTTCTATTTCCCCGCTCATATCTGTCTAGGCCTGGGCAGCCTGACAGTATCTTAGTCCACGTGCAGTCTCTGACTGTGCGGTGCTTTGCCTGGATCAGGCTTGTGTTTTCATACCATACCACAAGCGACTGATTCGATATTCTCCAGGTAGGTAGGTAGGCCCTGGCCTAGACTGATAAGAGAAAGGAAATAGAAATGGTAGTGAGACTCCAGCGTGTTTCAGCATGCAGCTCACTACCGATGACCAATTAATTTAGCACGATGTTAGCGGCACAGCACAGAAATGCTGCACCATTGCACATCCGATATTCCCCAAAGACAATACGAGATACTTGAACTACCACCCGACGTCCAATCAACATTCAGGAGCGCTACTGTGGACTTTGAGCAAACGAATAAGAGTATTCTTCACTAAACTTGCATGGCAAACGGAATCGTATAAGAAATGTGATTTTACATGCTATTTCTTTGGTGCCATATAGCACATCAAGGCAAGTTTGCCAAATGCTCTGGTTCGAATCCACTTTCCATGGCCACAGTAATTTGAGAGACCATTCTAAATATATGAATATATAAAATAATGGAATGAAAAATCAACATCTCACTTCACGTGCCATTTTCGGAGGTGGTACAAGCATGGCTGGCCGCCGGGTTTTCACACCAGTAACATTTAGAAACCGATTTTCCCGAGATTCCGCAGATTGTACCGAACCATCCGGATTCACGATGACCCGTCGGTAGAGTGTGTTGGCAATATGAGGGGGACACTTGCCCAATGGGAGTTCCAAGTAGAACAAGCTTTGGGGACTCAGGGTGGCAAGATCCGATTTCGGTCTGGATATTGAATCTTGAATGAAATCGGAAGATGAATGACTGCCGAAACGCTATCGCTTATGATAGTGAAGTGAAATTAATGGGTAGTTACTTACTCGGTTTGTCTTCCTTGCTACTGTGGATCAAACGGACGTTGGCATATTTAGCTTCCTCACGCTTGTGATCTTCAGTCAGTTGATTGAGCGTCTTTTCGTAATCAAGCATATTACTAGTAAAGACCCGATTGATGTAGGCCCGTTTCAAACGTGGAAACATTCGTTGAAACTTGGTCAAGTGTTGTGCGCAATCTCTACCCTGAAAAGTCTTTATCTTTCTCTCCATTCTGAAAAAAATGAAAGTATTATTCCAGACCACGTGTAGGCGAAACGGGTTGTGTAAATGTAGATTAGGAGCAGAATGCGATCTAGCCAACAAAAAAACGAACTTACATTCACTAAAAGCTGAGGGAAGCTAATATATGTAGCTAAGCAAACCAAATTGTTGCTAACCTTATTATACGTGAAAATATGAATCACATAATTAAAATGTACAATTCCCTGTAAAAGGCCTTGTTAGGGTTTTTCGAACATTGTGCAGAGTCGTAACATAAAATGAGATCACACAACACAAGGCCGACAGGGCCCATAGGGCCGGTGTTTATTTCCGTGTTTTAGCACGAAGCTGTACAGGAGATATGATTTGACCCTTTAGAAAAATGCCAAAGTGTGAAACCGGAGCAGGAATTGAATGTAGATAGTCAAATCTCAAGCTGAAAGGCATATCCGCTGACACTAGGACCCCGCATAACACAAGTCGTATATGAAACAACGGATACAAGAGAAAGAGAGACTGATACGCAAACGCGAAACCAATTATTAGTCTAGAATTCAGTAATTATGTAGTAAGGTAATGATTAAATTTTCGTAAGCAATAAAGCCAATAATGGTGAGCTGTTATCCAATAATCTGAGAGCATTATAGATATAATCAAGGAAAGAATAATACTTAGAGGAAGAAGAGTTCAGAAAACATAAGTGTCGACAAAAACGCATGCATAAGGGTTGGGCCAATAACACATGGAAATGGTAACCAATTAGCGCGAACGAGTTAAACGATAAGAACAAGTTTTTCTATAAGTTTTGCTGCTACGCACCTCAACGAGCACCCCATGGATAACTGAAAAACCACGATGAGATGCTTACAGCAAGACCTGCAGTGAATACAATTCGATGCATATTGCTAGATAAAACTGATCAACGGAGTATGGAGTATATATGAATGTTGCGTGGTACTCATAAATCAGTTGTGGAACATAAAAACAACATGCGCTTCAGAAGGTGGATGTCGACCTAAAAAGGAAAAACGCACTTAAATTAATCATCAGACAGAGGTTAGCAGGATTCTATTAAGTGAGACGGTACGCGCCGACGTTAGCGGGGATCCTAGTCAGTCTTTAGCGTTCTACCTTATATCGTGATCTGTACAGCAGACATCGATTGGTTATCAACAACAACCATGTATGTATGAAATCATAAGCCTGATACAGGCAAAGTGCCGCACAGTCAAAGACTGCACGTGGGCCAAGATATTGTCAGATTACCCAGGCCTAGACAGATATGGAAAAGGAAAATAGCAATGGCAGTGAGACTCCAACGTGTATTAGCATGCAGCTCACTACCGGTGTTACCTACACAGTATAGAATGTTGCACGATTGCACATACGTGAAACAACCATAAACAGAAACATCCGAAAGAATACTGACACACCAGTCTGACGACTGGAACAGATTGAGCTAGAAGTTACGGAAATGTAGAGGCAACTACTTTAAGATACACTTTTCAATTGCCTGAAAGATATCAAACTGTTCCTGGCTTTTGGTGAATTGATTCCGTTAAGCCATTAAAAATCTGATCAACATTGATCATCGCTGTAAAGAATGTTGAATTAGCGCACTTCTAAAATTTGTGGGCTCGCAGGTCAAACAAAATTATAATTTCAGGATAAAACAAGGAAAGTCAGCAGCCACCAAACAAGTATCTCTGATTTTTGTAGCACGGGTCGGCATACATAACAAAGCATTATACAAAATACAATGCACCAGGCTACCAAACAGTTCACTGTTTCAGCAGCGGCTTTTACACCTGAGTATGGTGATAAACGTTGAAACAAACATGATGGATTTTGGAGTAAAAATCATTACGTACACATCATCTAAAGGAACAAAACTCTGACGACCACGACCTCGCCCGCGCGAAGGTTCCATTGGCCTGAGTTGGGCACCTGTAATCGGAGTCGGTGTAGCTGGCGAGGGATCAGAACGATCGGTTTCGGCGTTGGATGTTTCGATATGCTTCAATGAAGTTGATGGCAACGGGCGGCTGATTGGACTTGGAGATTTGTTTGCCGAATCGGGTTGCACATCGGTTGAATTGAAGTCTAAGAAGTCCATTAGTATTGGACAGAATGTTACTTACCATTCAAGTTGATGATGTAGTGCGGTGTGTTCGGCACGTCTATAAGTAAAGCGGAGTAAAAGCGGAATAATAAAATGTCTATTCAATTTTACTCCGGCGAACATGAAAAGATATCAATTTGAGATCTGTATCAACTATCGGTTCAAAGAACAAAGCGTTGGCGTAACGTCGTTAAATAAATGAAATTGCTGTGACTGCACACAAGGTTGCACCGAAAACCCTTTAATATCGAGTCTCGGAAATTCTTTTGGGTTAAGGCTGGAAAATATGGGCAAGGTACAAATATAAGAAATCGAGATTAAAATCTCCAACCCAGAAAACTCAGTCACGGGTAATCAGTGCCACTTTCTAACACAACCGGGGCAAAGTGCAGCCATGAGAGAAAATTTAATCTCTACTTCGCGTGTAGTAAAATATAAGGCACGTAAATTTATTAGCATTCTAAAACATGAATTGCATATATAGATGCCAGCGTTGCCATCAAACAGCAGTAAAACTTGCACACAGCAAAATCTTAGATTATTCAGAGGCAGAGGCGTGGTCAGAAGTAATGTCAGGTTGATCAGACCCAACCAAGTAATGGTTCGGTACATCAAAGTGCGCAGTTTTCAGTTGCAGGTTCCTACTGACGATAAATGTAAAAGGCATACAAAAATGAAGCATCGATAAAAGTACACCGACGTATGCAGATTAGGAAAACTCATGTTGACATGATATCGTAATCCACGCGAGTTGTGTTCGAATATCCGGATCAAAATATAGGTTGGCTCGTTGAAGTAAAATACCTAATAAAGGCGACAATTTGCCTGGTAGGAAAGAAGTCTCAAGCACCTTTCTGATTTTTCAGGAACACTAGAGTTGTGTGAAAAACGATTCTTACCGATATTTAGGAAGACGTGCACTTGGCTGTGCAAAGGCTAGAGAGGTGTACTCGAACAAACACCGAGTGGTGCTGGGGACATCACTAGTACACTACCCCCAAGAAACTTCATGATGATGTCTCAATGGGTCTGCGTACCGTCTACGGAGTTCGCAGGTGGGAACGAGACTGGATCACGATCTACAACGATCTCGCCTCCGATCGACGTACGTGGGCTGGTGCGATCCGAGACATCAATGAAGCCGGCTAATCCACCCGTGGAGCCAGCCACACAAAAGTAAAGTACTCGCAGATTCTCAGAAAGCTTGTTACAATATATAATTTGAGTTTAAACAGGAAAGATAACTAGGTACTGGCTTTGAAAAGGTAAGCATGTGTCTGATATTGAGCGCCAACTCTCACTAAGAAGAAACAGTAGTGCTGATAATAAAACGTTTTCTCGCATGTAGTTAATTACTGTTGGCCACGGATATCGTGCAGTACTTTTGCTGTGCGTAAGCAACACCGTGTTAAATAGATTTGCCACTTGTAATGAGCTGCATGAGGAGACGCACTAGTCTTACTACCATCGTTTTTATCCGTCTAGCCATAGACAACCTGACAGTATTTCAGCCCACGTGCAGTCTATGACTGTACTTTACTTTGTGCGACTATCTCCTCCTGGAGGATGAGTCGGCTTCAAAGAAGATTCTTGGGAATTTGGGTACAAAGCGGCGTCCCCAGCACCACTCGGCGTTTGTTCGAGTCCGCTTCTCTAGCCTTTGCACAACCAAGTGCGACCTGCAAGGCAGCAGGGAGTTGCCAGAAAGAGGTGGTCTACCAGACTCTGTTCCAGGTTTTTCCTCAGGGTTTTCTCCCGAAGCCTTTCCCGCGATCGGGTATCCCACAAGGCAGCGGAGGTTTAAAATCAGGGTTTTCATTCCCTTAGATGAAATGCCCTCCCAGGCTAACGAGCTACATCTGCCCGAAGCAAACTGGTTTTCAGGCGCCAGTCACTCGCCCTCGCCCCTTCTCCTGTTGATAGAAGCAGTTCCGCCGGGCTCGGGGAGCCACTCGTGCAGGCCAGAAGCTGGACTTGGTTGTCAGAGGCTATCTGAGACGCATGCCATATGGGAGCATTTCATAAACAGTGGGAGATTATCCCCACTGCAACCACCTCTATGACTGTGCGTCATATTATATGTATGAAAGCACAAGCCTGATCCAGGCAAAGTGCCGCACAGTCAGAGACTGCACGTGGGCTAATACACTGTCAGGTTGCCCAGGCCTAGACAGATATGAGGGGGGAAATAGAAATAGAAATGGTATTGAGACTCCAGCGTGTACTCGCATGCAGCTCACTACCGTTGGCCAATCAATTTAGCACGATGTTAGCCGCACAGCACAGAAATGCTGCACGATTGTGCGTCATATTGCCGGGAACCGAGGTTGTAATTTAGTAAGAAAAAATCGATTTATCACAGAACACCATTTTTCGTCTTGTTATCATGATGGATTTATTAAAAGCAGTGTACTTATACAATAACTGATTTCTCCTTTCGCCGAAAATCAAATCGGCCTGAGATAAAAACGACAGTCAGACGAAAGTTCGATGGAGTTACATGAATTAATGCTTCAAAAACTACCAAGTCTTAACTTCATCTTCCATGGTAGTACCATTCGAATTTCGTAACGAAACTCACCATGACAGCATTCAAGTTTCACGGTTGTCACCTAAAGGGTGGCCAGTTTTCGGGTTCTGATATAGAAATCATGTCTGCATATCCTCCACATAGAAGCCAAAGAAAATGGGAAGGCTTTATAGATTGCGATTACCAGCAGAGATACCCGTAGAAGTTATGAGTAATCGAGGAGATGGCGTTACAAATTGCACACATTCCCACTACACTGAACCAACTTTAAACCTCCAAAGTTTTACAACTGTTTTGGCTCACAATTTTAATATACCACCTCAATATGAACAACCAGACCAATCAATCCTGTATGGAACTAAGAAAATTTTGATAACCTAGATTGAAGAACGTGGACTGTTCAAACCGCTAACTAAGACTGAAAAGTATCATCGGACTGAATAAAACGAGGAAATCTACGTCCATTCAATAACACCTGTTTAAACAACCAGAATTTATGGTCCCATCGTGTTTTGTTGTAAGCAGAAACCATTGTAAGAGAGATACATGATGATCTGATGGGAGGGTACGAAAGAAGCAGGTCAAAATGGGACATATTAAATATTAACCGTTTGCTATACTACTATTTTGTATGCAAGTAGGAAAAATGTTTAATTCAAGTAACTCTTTGACAAACTTCAAGACATTTTGAAAAACAGATAGCAAATATGGCATTTAAAATACCTGAATTGGGTTCAATATCAATATTAAAGCTGTCCAAGTAAGCGGCAGTTTCCTGGTCGGGCACCTCTGGCTGAAAACTGGATTCAGACATGTTTTCGGAAGGGTGAGCACATTTTTCTGGAAGAGATAAATTTTCTAGAATAAATAATGAATGATGATTACATCTAAAAGGAAAGAAATTCGCCTACCTATTGATTTAGCACTATTCATCATCTATCTAAATGAAAATTAACATGGCAGATTTATTGGGCTTTGATCCAAATAAACAAAAACACGGGATTTTTATTTCTGCTCTCTGGACTACTAATTAAATTATAGTATTGAGTGCAATTTACGGCAAAATGAGTGATAATGCAATTTCATCATATACATTCTTAATAAATGTGGAATGCACTCTCAAAACATAGCTATTTAATATTAACTGGATTTATAATACGAGCTTACACAGATCGGATATAACACTGTAACCTGGCGCGCAAGTAGAATCTTTTTTGTCGTGACAGATTTTTTTTATTTTTTATTCGATTATTGTCATCATGGTTGATAGTAAATCAAAATCGAACCTCTGTTCTAGCGGTAAAGTTACTCCAAAATCCCGTGAATGTAAGACAACGGGTAAAAGCCAACCTTCAAAAAACGTAGAGCATAAATCCAGCAAAAAACGAACGTCAATCTTGACAAATTTGGACGCCAACATTTGTGGCAAGGAAGACTGCTCCAAAGCCGCAAATTAAGGAATTGAGTGTAGTAGTTGCTCCACATGGTTCCACTCGCGTTTTTCCGGGTTATCAACGTTAGAATTAAAAGAGCATCGACAGCGCACAAACTTACTATGGTTTTGCGCACACTGTTCCAAAAACCGATTATCTGCTCTCTGCTTACTTTGCTCGACCTGCAGAAAGAAATCATCTCCTCACTGGAAGCACGCGTGAAACTACTCGAAACGAAGTTTACGACCTGTTCATCACCACCTAATTCTTCTAAGGATGATATCCGCGCCAAGATTGCCACCAAGCTTGGCTACTCCGAAGTGGTTGCTGCGTCACCTCGTGTACAAACTGATCCCCATATCTCGAAGCTACCATTAGTCCCAGCGATGGATGCAACTCGTACATCTGCTAACCAACAGAAAAACCATTAGCAGAATTCTCGCGATGGTAGACTGACAGTGATCTGCACAAGCGTGGCCGAATCCAAGTCGCCGTGTTTTAAAGAACGCCTATCCGAAGACTTTTCGCAATGGGATCAAATTTGCCGTACCCTTCAGGTTTCCTCGGAAGCTGATAGCGTGGTGCGGTTGTCCAGGCCTCCGAATTCGTCTCACCTAGAAGAACCCAGACTTCTGCGTGTCACACTAAAGTCCGTTGAAGTAGCTGAAACCGTGTTTCTCTCCACGTACGTACTTCGCAAATCCCCTACTACAATCCGCATCTTCGCCGACCTACCATGGGCAGCACGGCAAGCCAAGAAAAAGCCGTCATTTGACTGGAAGCAGGATAAGGACAAACGTAGTATATACGTACACGGCATTCCTGAGCTTTCCGACGCCGACGAATCCAAAAACAACATTCACGACTGTGAGCAATGGCGCTTTATACAGCAGCAATCTGACATAACCGCCACACTCACAACGTCGCTAAAACGCCTACCCAAGTCACCGAACTATAAAGGCAATGCCCCCCGAATTACGAAAATAACATTTCAGTCGGAAAGTATGGTCACGTCGGCGCTCGACTGTTGGTATGCGAACCGATGGAAAGCTCCATCAGAAATTCGCCTTCGTTCGTCTATCGATACCAATCGGATTAGATCCGAGCCGAAAATTACCGACCCAACACCCGAGGTCGAACAACCGGAATTACGTGAAGCAGCCGCCTCAAAAACCTACCACAGCCGATCCCTTCCGGATCGGCTTCCTAGGTGTTACACCTCACGACGCCCAACGCAACCGCCATACACTGTCCTGTTGCTATACGAACATCCGAGGATTCATGAACAAATTCTCCGAATTAAAACTGCTCCATTCGACAAAAAACTTTGATCTCATTGCCATCACAGAAACCTGGTTGACCCCAACCATATTGGATACTGAACTAATGCTCCCAAACATGCTGTCATTCCGCATTGATCGTAAGACTAGGGTGGAGGTGTCCTACTGTATTACAATCAAGCACTACGCTGTGAAGAGATCGAAGACCCTGATCTGTCTGTTCCTGACACTTTGTGGTGTAGAGTTTTCTTGCAGCGCGACGACGTAGCCTTGTTGGTCGTGATCTACCGCCCTTCAAATGCGGATTCTCGTACAGACTCTTCTTCGCTGGCTGCCATCCGACTCGGACTTTCTCAACACTTTACGCATGTCCTCATAATGGGAGACTTCAACTCTCCGGGTGTATCGTCAGGCTCGCTCAGCCATCAGTTTGGACGTGACTTATCAGAATTGATTGCTACCCATCCATTGTACAGCCATGTCAACGAACCGACACGATTCTGCGGCCACCAGATCCCGTCTAACCTCGATCTGATACTCACCAATGAAGAACTGATGGTCGAAAACATGATGATCGAACCACCATTGGGTCATGCTGATCATGCCGTGCTGATATTTGACTACCTCTGCTACTCTCATGAGGGGATACCGGACGCCACTACTAGGAGGATTACGAACTACACGCTAATGCGTGAGCTTGTTGCCGCGAACACGTGGGACTTGCTACATACTACGCAACTTGATACTGCTTGGAGTTATTTTGTTGCACGATGGCAAACATTACTTGACCTATCATCGACGATGAAGGCAATACCAACAAAACGCGACCGACCGACAATTAGAAGCCGGACCAAAAAAATGATGGCACTACGGAATCTTGCATGGCATACTTTCTCTCGATGCCCCACCTCAGAGAACTGGGAATTCTACAGATTATTGCGAAACCAGTGTACATCTCTCAAACGTAATGATCAATTCCTTTATCAACAACAGCTAACTTTGAGACTTCTAGATAACCCGAAGCTGCTATATAAGGAGATCAACGCTCGGAGGACAGTGAAAACAGGTATCCTTTCGCTCAAGACACCCTCGGGTCTATCCACGTCACCTGAAGAAGTCGCCAGCATTTAGGGCGCGCAGTACGCTCCCATCTTTCGTGCTGCCCCTAAGTCCGTAGTCATACTTGCACCACTGTCTCCTGTGCCTTCATTGAGCTCAATCATCTTCAGCCGCGACGCCGTCTGCCACAAATTGACCCACCTGCGACAGAATAGCTCCCCGGGTATGGATCACATACACCTAAAGGCTTTGAATGCAGTCGCAGCATATATTTCAAACGATCTGGCGCTATATTTCCAGCGTTCACTCGACTCAGCTGAAGTCCCACAAACTTGGAAACACGGCTTGATCACTCCGGTCTTTAAAGGAGGCGACCGCACCTTACCAGCTAATTACCGCCCGGTGACCCTGCTGTCTGTGATCTCAAAGGTCATGGAAAGTATTATAGCTGATACCATCACACGCCACCTTGAGGAAAATCACATCCTTGCTCATAAACAGCGTGGTCTCCGGCCAGGACACTCCTGCCTTCAAAACATGTCCTACGAAGAATGGCTGCAGTATAGCGGCCTCTTCTCAATCCGCTACCGACTCATCCGCGGAGATTTGCTTTTGAACTTTCGCATTCTCACAGAGAATCAGCACCCTTGCAAATCCCTGATGCCTCTGTCCAATCGACGTATATATATTTGCACAATCTGATACAGATATGGTGCCGTTCATACAGTTACTAATATTTGGTTGATTGATTTTCCCAATCGACGTATTCATCGTGGGCACAATCTCAAGATTGCTCATCAGAACAGCCGATTGAACAGTCGAAGGTATTTCCGACCCCTTCGCATATGCCGTGTCTGAAACGCTCTCCTGCCGGAGGTGGTATGTGCTGAGTCACTGTCTTCGTTTAATCAACGCCTAGACAAACACCTATGGCAATCAACTTTCAAGTGACTTTTGTTTATCTTTCGCCATTCCGATCTACCCCATTATACTACATACCACTCACATATCCATAAACGACTAACACTTTTTCCAGTCTTTTCTCCCCAGCTTACAAGCATCAACGTTGCTCACGCCAAAGTAACCGTCCACAAGTCCGTCATGCACTGGAGGACGTGGCGGGAATGTGTCTCGGGCTGACACTTTTCCCTATGAAAAGCCACAAATGTCCAATCAAGGTGTATGCTATACGCGAACATGGCCCGCTATAAGGCCTATTTGCCTCAGTTTTTCTCTCATCATGTATGCTTTTTAGCACGCTTTGTGTGACCCTCTGTATGCACCACCCAGTGGTTTCTTACAAGCTATTAGCTTTTATTACCACAATAAAACTATTGACTACTGTTCACTATTGACTATTGCACCACTAATTTGCTTTTAGCCAGGCACTTGTAGTAGACCAGATTACTACAATAATGTCCCCAAGAATGTTAGAGAAAAGGCACAGGAGATGAAAGGTTTATTGCGGTAGCCAAAAAGTGTACAGAGAGCTTACGATGCACGCACGAACGAACGGAAGTTATTTATTGTCAAGGTCAATGTTTTGATAAGGAAAAACAAGCGGTGTTACGCAGCTTCCCTCCAAGAAGTCTGATCAGCAAACACTTCTGATCGAGAGTTGCCAGTAGCGTGGGGCATGCGGGTGTCAGGTTACCCCGGGTAGGAACGTAGTCTCTCAGCAACCAGTCACATAGAAGTCAGCCAGGGCGCTCGGTCTGCGTGGGTCGATCTTCGGTGGTTCGAGAGTAGGATGTACGGTGAACCGATTAGGACTAAGCCAAGTAGCGTCTCACATGTGAATAAACGTACTGCCGAGCCGCCTCACATGGAGTAAACAGCTGCTAGCGGGATTTTCCCGTTTGGCGTGGTCTTAGTATGAACCCAATTTGAGCAGAAACATGCGCATTCGTAGGCTTGACAACAAGAACCAGAAGCTTCGAAAACAGTCCCTGCTCAGAATTTCCTGTGTCCCGAAGGATGATAAATGGCCGCGCCCTGAGAATCGGTTGGCGTGTCAACCTGGGCTGGTAAGGATCTTGTGTGACATGACAGGCGTGTTGGAACAATTGTGCTCGTGTTGGTGTTTAGGGCTACCGGGTGAGTTGGAGGCAAGCGTAGGTGGACCAGGAAGGGTGCGCGATTCGGTGGCATCAGCGTTGGGTGGGTGCGTACCTGAGGGAAGAAAGAAAAAGAAAACTGCCTGGTGCATGGGTTTAGGGCCACGACCGAGTGATTAGAATGAGGTACGAAATAATGCATGCGTGTATGCCAAAAGATATGAAAGTATTAACTATTTACAACAAAATCAGCGAATCGAACGGGTTGCCGTTTGGCTCCTGTAGTGGCCGGCTCTATGTTAGCTGTGGGTACAGGAGGGGTAATGACCAGTGGTGCCGGGGTTGGCGTTGGGTCATTTGGGATAACATCCTCGTCCATGAAAGCCGGCTTGAATCTGTCGATTGAGACAGTGTCATGCTTGCCGACACGGTCAATGACGACCGTCTTGGGAGATCGCCCGTGTTGGGCGGCGTGTGCTGATGATAGGGGCTACCGGGAGGATGGCCACAGGCGTCGGCGGTCCGGGGGTGGCGCGTGCCACGGTTTCCACGGCGGGAGGTACATGCGTACCGAGGGGATACACGAAGGATGCGTGCATTTCAGGTTACCGGACAGGATGGCGACAAGCGTCGGTGATCCGGGGGTGGCGCGTGCTAAGATTTCCACAGCGGGAGGTACATGCGTACCGAGGGAATACACAAAGGATGCGTGTATTTCATGTTACCGGATAGGATGGCGACAAGCGTCGGTGATCCGGGGGTGGCGCGTGCCACGTTTTTCAAAGCTGGAGGTGCATGTGTACCTGAGAAGTAAGAAGGAAAAAACTCTTTGGTGCATGGGTTTAAGGCCATGACTGAGTTATAGTGATGAGGTACGTAAAATATGCACGGGCATATATCAAGTGACAACACTTTAAAAATGTGCTACATAGTCGGCGAACCTTACGGGTTGCCGTTTCGCTCGCCTAGCTGTTGTGGTGGCAGGCGTTGAGATAGTCGAGGTTAAGGTAGGGGTTATCACCGGTGGTGCTGGGTTTGGGTCTGGCGGATCAGGTGAGTAAACTGCATCTTCCATGAATGCTGGTTTGACTCTGTCAATCAAGACCGTGTCGTGTCGACCGGCGCGGTTAATCACAACTGTTTTTTGTACCGCCGAATTATCTTAAATGGTCCAGCATAAGGAGGTTGAAGAGGTTGCTTCACCATGTCGTTTCGGAGAAAGACATACTGGCAATGTGCCAACTCCTTCGGCATGTGGGACTTTTTGGATTGAAGTCGCGGGGAAGGTGGCTGGAAACGACATCTACCGTGTCGCAAGCGCGTCACGTAATCTCCATAGGCAAATGGTGATTGCCTAGCAGGGGAGACATATGTAGATCCACTTGAAGGTGGTAACGGGCCAACGAGGTCTTCGTGCCTGTGCGAGAAACGCTTATCCGGTTCGACGAAGGCTCTTAATGGGCTTTTTGTGTGTCGGTGGATTTTCGAGCGTTGACAATTACCGCGCGCTTTAGCGCTTGTGCGAACGTCTTTACCGGATTTTGGTCCGTCACGTTGACCGGTGGATTTATCCTTGATGTGGACAAGACGACGTAATTTTTTCGGGCCGACGACAGTAGTCGTCGTTAGCTGTCGGCCTGGGTGTTTCCCGCTGGCGGTGCGATGGGCGCAAGGTTTAATGCAACGCCGCGCATCGTCGCCATATTTCCGATGTATCCAGCAAACGGGTGACCGAGTGTGACTACTCGTGTGTCGGCGGGATGAGGTGCGAGATAGTGAGTTATTGTTGAGTGCGAGGTTTCGAACCTCATTGCGTCAAGCCACAACCTCAGCCAGCAGATCCGCAATGCTGACTTCCGTTGGAGTACCCTGTGTGCGTGATCGTCCTGCGGTTACTGTGGAAACATGTGTATCTGTGTAGGGACCGATACATTCAGCTATGTTGTCCGCTATTTCTGGAAGCTCAGACACCGGAGTGCTTTTCGCAGCAACCAAGATGGGTTGCACGCACTCAGGTAAACGCCGGAGCCATAGTTCCTTTAGTAAGGACTCGTCCATGTGCGATGACCCGAGGAGGACGCGCATCTCCATTAGTATGGTAGATGGCTTTTTGTTGGCAATTTCCAAGTTGCCGAACAGCTGCTGTAGCCTAGATCGTTCAGACGGAACCGTGCTAGAAATCACGGCTTGTTTGACGATACGGTAGCGGTCATCTATGGGTGCAGTCAGGACTGCGTCGCGTACCTGTAATAACACATCCACGGAGAGTTTCTGCGTTAATTGTGAAAACATGGCGGAGTCATCAATTATATTTTTAGAACTAAATTCAGTTTCCAAAAAATGGAGCCAATACTCAGGGTCCTGTGAAATAAAGCTGGGTATTGTGATGACCGTCGAAACCAAAATAACGCGTTTAGAATCACTCATGATAAACAGGAGCAATTGATGCAAATAAGATGCACGATCAAACGAGGTAAAAAATACCTGAAAACTCCGATGTGAAGCGGAAAAATTTTGACGTACCGGAAAATATACACGAAGAATGCGTGTATGTCGGGCTCACCAATTTGTAGTACACGAAGGATTCGTGCATCACGTCGGGCTCACCAATTTGTAGTAGACCAGATTACAACAATAATATCCTCAAGAATGTTGGAGAAAAGGCACAGGAGATGAAAGGTTTATCGCGGTAGCCAAAACGTGTACAGAGCGTTTACGATGCACGCAAGAACGAACGGAAGTTATTTATTGTCAAGGTCAATGTTTCGATAAGGAATAACAAGCGGTTTTACAGACTAAAGGACTAAAGCTGCTGATCAAGGTCAGATTGTGGACGTCGTTTACTTGGATTTCTCTAAGGCATTTGACTGAGTTGTCCATGCGATATTGCTTAACAAGCTGCAAGCATTAGGTATTCCACCCGTGTTGCTGTCCTGGGTTTCTGCATTCCGGCTGACGATATTTAACACAAACGCTGTAGTTTGTGTGAATGAATAATTTTAGCCAATCGAATAACCGACCAATCAAAGCTGACGAAATTGTCACAAAATCATTCAGAATAATTTTATCTAATCCAATAGCCGACCAATCAGATGTCAATGAGCGAACGCTCAAGGTTTTGTGGTTTGTGTATATTATGAAAAACAAATTTATTTGGTGCGATTACTTACAAATCAAAAGTAGACAGGCCTGATAGCCAAGAAAGTTAAACTAAAAATTCGGGTTGTCTATAGCAGAGCTCGTTTGAATGGCAGGATTAGTAAATATGCAGGAATATCGATTTTGTTGTACGGTCTAATAACGCAATATGCTATACTTAATCTATCTGTGAAATGTCATGATATATAAGTTTAAAAAGGAGAATACAGAGCTAACAGCCGTTGATATGTAATAAATAAATAAATAAATAAATATTTTATTCTTGGAATTACAAGGCATGCCAAGCATGATCGATAATTATCAAAGTTGTTTGTATACATAAAGCATAAAAATGGACAATGGACAATGCATTGAAATAATAGTTAAATCGTGTTAGGCAAATCACAACTACGCATATGTGATTCCTGCGAAACGATCGTTTTTATAATGTTGACTTTCATTGAGAGTTAAATGCTTACACATATAGATCCGATTTATGATTAACTATTATCAAATTGACGCAAGAAATTGTCCATAAACAAAAAAGTTCAATAAATGTAGTTGTGGATCAATATGAAATTGCACGTTCTACCGTACCTATTAATGTTCCGACTAATCCATGTCTGGGTGTAGTAAACATATGCTGGTAACCAAGCTAATGTAGCCACTGATTAACAGGTGAACCAGAGACGTCGGTCGCGTTATCACTCACGACAGTTGTGAGGCTAAAAGTTTCGTAACTAGAGAATTTTGAATTCCGACTTTGGTTTAGTAATAAGGTATACATCTGGCCATATGTGGCGAGTGTTTTAATAACAATCAATAATATTGAATCAATTATAATTAATGATACTGCTGTTTAAATGATTGATATGGCGTGTCCATATTAGGTTACCAACTTATACTTTGTTTATAACTTTTCTAACATTCCTGACTATTGTTCCTGATAACCAATCCTCCATATTGTATCGTATATTCCTTACATAAACTCTTTTCCCAATGTTAAACATTCTTTGTTTTGCACCATGATATTTGTTACACTGATGCTCCATTTTACGACTGTATTTCGGTTGTCGCACAGTTACTGGTTTCAAGGCATCAAATGTCTGCCTCAGCTTCCTTCCCAAAAATAGTTCTGCTGATGGCCTGTTATCGTCTGTGGAATGTATTGGTGTTGATTTGCAAGATAATAAGAATATGTCCAAGAAGTCGTGATACGTTCCATCTAACTTTGCTTTGGCTCTAGCTCGCTTTAATGTGTTCACAAACCTTTCAACCTGTCCGTTTGACTGGGGGTGGTAGACATGTTTTATTCTGCACGATCTGCGAAACTGTTTAAAAACAGATGTAAATTGTGAGACGTTGTCGTACACAATCGTGGATAGCACCGATTGAGTTGAAGCAACTTTCATTGGAAACACTTCGGGCCACTTTGATTCTGCATCAACAATGACGAAGTAATATATACCTTCAATCGGACCTGCAAAATCAATGTGGATTCGTAACCACGGGCCTCCTGATATTGGCCAAGTGCTGAGCTCACTTAAAGCGTTATCGACGCTAGATGGTTCGCAAATATGCAGAATTGGAATTCTCATGAATCAAGTTTATTAATCCGGTCAAATCCAAGAACATTCAAGAAATCGAGTTCGGTAATGTAACAATGCACGCCACGAAATGAAATGTTACATTGCAGCATTCCACAGTGTAGACATGCACTTCCTGGTTTGTTCTGCTGTAATCTGTTGCATTGAAATTGTTAGATAATTCTCTTATCTGATTGAATCCCATATATATTTGAGACTGTAAGGTTTTTTAGTTTAAAACGTTCGCACTGCTGATTTACTCTGCCAGTGTATGTTATGATATCTTCATCAACTCCCATTGTGATTTGCATACAGTTGTATCTGATATTGAACAAAGATGAGCGTTCGCCGAAAATTCTGCTGAGACATTCAACGGTTTGTATCAAACTGAAATATTTCCGACATTTTTGAAGAATAAAATTGCAATATTTTTCATGTTCTACTGGCCACAACTTCCTTAACAACATTCGCACACGAGTCTCCTCATCTAGCTTAGCACAACCGACCATCAATACATCTTTGTATCTTCATTACAATTGGCGTTGTTAAAGTTAAATTAATTAATGTATAGATTGATAAATAGATAGATAGATAGATAGATAGATTGATTGATTGATTGATAGATAGATTGATTGATTGATTGATAGATAGATAGATAGATAGATAGATAGATAGATAGATAGATAGATAGATAGATAGATAGAAAGATAGATAGATAGATAGATAGATAGATAGATAGATAGATAGATAGATAGATAGATAGATAGATAGATAGATAGATAGATAGATAGATAGATAGATAGATAGATTGGTAGATAGATAGATAGATAGATATATAGATAGATAGATAGATAGATAGATAGATAGATAGATAGATGCACGACTGAGGATCCTGAACTTATATTATCTTGTTATCGAGTTATTTTAATTCCATTCAATACAATTCATTACATACAACTACAAACTATGCAGATGTAATTTAGTTGAAACGAAACAGTGATACGTCTGTTATCCGTATATCTTTAATATTCATTTTATGTGTGTATTTTACGGTCTGCTTAGAGCAAGTTTCATTCCCAAAAACAAATTCAAGTTTTCTCGACAATTTTGTCCACTACGGAACATTTCCATGTTGACCTCAACGTATCAAGTTGACGGTCAGTTTAGATCAGGTTATATTCAGAATAACAACTTTCTGTCGGCCAGTGTGTTTACTTCGGAACACCCCATGTTGACCTCAAGGGTTGGCAACACGTTTAGTCTTACCATCCACCGGATTTTCAAACCGAGCCGGAACATTCCCATGCTGATCTCAATGGTTTGCAACAAGCTTAGCCTCTCGGCTGTTAGTATACCATAGTCTGTACTTTTATTTAGGGTCATATCTAAATCAAACGTAGGAGCAACAACAAATCCATGCATATGAATCTTGTAGGAAAAGTAAACTATTTTCATGAAAGTGGATAACGTTGTACGACCACTGAGACGCATATAGCGTATTAACGGAATGTGTTATATTATAACTGTAGATAAATCATTTTGTATACTAGTGTATTTGGATAGAATTCAACGATAATCTTGCAGGAAAAATGAAAGAATCTTATCGTGAAATTAAATCCGGATAAATGTTGATTGTACTGGATACACTGTAAAGCTTGTTTCCGTCTGTTTGCTCTCAGCAGGTGGAGACGGTAAGATGAGATTCAGCGAGCCTTATATCAGTTGATGAGTGGTACGCCAAGCAAAAAGCTTAATAATATCCGTATGATGGTAATAATTCAATAAAAATTCGAATAATTTCACACATGAAGTAAGAAGGGGAAAGAGAGATCGTTTAATTGCTGGTATCAATGAACCTGATTTATATCGCCAGTTATTGATGTTGAATAATCCAACCTATGAAAATGTCTTGAGAATATGCGAACACAATGAAGATGTTTCAAAAGAAATTAATCATCAAATTAATGCTGACACTCAAACTGTTTCTGTTCGGAACCTCTAGATCTAAACCTCAGTCCCGCAACCGACCACAGCGACAAAGTGATTCTGATGTCAAACCAGACAGAGTAAGCGAAATCGGCAAAAGAAAGTCTAATTTTGACAATCAGAAGTTTGGAAAATGTGCATCTTGCGGCAAGTTACATTCTCGATTTACTTGTCCATTTCGTAATGCTTAATGTTTTAAGTGTGGTACACTTGGACATATTCAGTCAGTTTGTCGAAATTCTAAGTCATGTTATGTGCATAGTAATGGTACAAAAGTCATCGATGTTGAAAATCAAATCAGCTCACTATCTTTATCAGTGTCACCATCCATAGTGTCTGATATTCGTAAACGTATATATTCAGTAGGTATTAGCTTTACTCTATCGTCTTGAACATTATAACGTGAAACCAGTGTCAATATGCCGTCACCGATTTAGGGCTGATATTCTGTGTGGTGAAATTATTACATACACTGTAATATCTCAGCCTGAGACTGTCTTTCGATTCAAGCGAGTGAGGGGGTGACGCTTTCGCGCAAACTCGCAATCTTATTGGACGAAAGTGCGCGTCTTGTACAGGCTAGCAGACTACAGGGGGCGAATGAAACTAAACGCTCTACCACATGTAGTGAGAGGGGAGCTACTTAGAAATTCTTGGTCTATCTCACAGAGAATGAGCGGTTAGTCAACGTACAATGTCATGAAGAAATATTTATGAGTCACAAGCTACATGATAGTTCAAAAAGCTAACTAAATTCCATGCAGCTTCACTAATGGAACGTTTTCCACGATGAACAATCAGCTAAGAGAGCAACAATTCACTAGTCTCAACACAACACATTTTTATCGCATTTGATCGCACTATGAAATATGGCCATGTGCAATTTACTGCCTTAGGTTAAGAAAGCCAATGGATGGGAAATAAAATATATATTTTGAAAGTTGTGTTTCAGTGAACCTTCTATTCCTCTTATTCTTCTACGGATAACAATTTTTATTTTTTAGCCGTACGATGTTCTCCCTCCTATTGCTCGTTGGATATAATTCAAATCAGTAGGTTTTACCGAAAAGGATAAAAGAATAAAGATCATCGATGTGCAAACGATTGTCAGACGTTCACGCTTTTCAGCGAGAGTGTTGGTTCAGTTCACTGGAAGAACACCACACACGGCATCACGGTAAAACATATCTATGGATAAAAACTTACATGTGGAATGTATTCACCGGTGTATTGATACACGTACAACGAATCACATTTTCGAACGATTCCAGAAACGCAGACAACGAGTTCGAATCCCATCGCTAATTACTGGACACTAAAACTCATCATAAATAGATTAGATCATAGTTACCTGTGTAAAATTATATTAAAAATTCATTCAAATTTTTGCATGCAATCGAAGCACCACTTATCAGTCACAAATGGGGGGGTAATTAAACAGTGGAGATGATACCATTGGTTACAATAAGGGCATTGCTCCCATTCTATTGTTTTTCCAGCAAATTCCGGTGGTTCATCAGAACTACACTGACCACATACTTGATCGTGGCCTAAGAACTCATCCAGATCTACTGGAGGTAGTCGAGAGGTGGATGGGATTGGGTTGTGAGAAGAAGCTGCCCGTCCACGATCGTTGATCCGGCCATCGTGAACGCCTAATACCCGAACAACGTTGCCTTCCACAGCGGGAATCGTTGCTTCTTCGTCGTAACTGGCTACCGGAGACGATATCTGACGGTTGACGTCACTGGGCTCTATATTCAATAATGTTCCCACTGGAAGAGTGTCATAACGTAGGGACGCGAGTGGCATATTTCCAAGGTCTAATGTTAAAGTGAACGGAGGCATTGGACAAGGACCAGTCGTATTTAAGAAGTGATTCATACTACGCAGGAACAGATTGAAGTATGGTGGCTCTAATTTGCGGCGCAAACGATTTATTAAATCTTCTGCGTAAGATTGACCAGATGAAAACACGCGATTAGTTCGCCTAAGAACGTCCGCAGAAGAAAATTCTACTGGCATTACGTCATTAGTACTCCTTAACCAGCGCTTGGAAAGCGGGAGTGACGACACATCAAAGTTTTTCAATATTGCCGCAGCAAGCACGTGCCTACATGGCAAACATTGATCAACGAAAAAGGTACATGTGCACTTCCAATTTAAGCAGCACACCCCCAAACCCGCGAGTCCCTAACAAGAACGATAATTTCCGTTGAGCCTACTATAGTAACTCTTGAAGCAGTTACGTTTGCGGATATGAGGTCTACGGCATATGGCATAAGAAGATCGCATCATAACACGAACGGCGTCCCTATCACCGACGAATTCAACAAACGTTAGTAGGAACGTCCGGATATCCTGTGCTGTCTCCCGCCACATAAAACCTATTGCTACAGGAAGACTTTTCCTGCAGCCATCCACGATCATCAATTGATAAAGGAAATACTTTTCACGATTAGTACGGAATGTACCATCGATGAGGATAAAATCGGAAAAACGAGTAAACAAACTGAGCACCTCCTTTGTACTGAACATGAAATGCGTCATCTTGTCTGTTTCGTCCAGCAGTACCCTTGCCTTTCCATCGACGTTCAGTTCAGCTTCCATGCGGCGAATATAGACTATGAAAAATGGATTATTATAAGTATATTCACTAATTATTATTTTATTTTAATTGCATTTCATCAACGATTACCTGGATTGTTTCGTCCTTCCAGAACTCGACGACGCATATTCCCAACATCCCAGCCAGTAAGATTCTTCTCGAACCTAGTTTTCACATAATACCGAATATTGAACGACGAGGCCCCGCTTTCAAGCATCGGCTGAATGGCATCCAGTTCCGAAGGAGTGAGTCGTCTGTTGCGGGAGTGCCACGATCCGGCTTCACCAGTTAGTAATTCATGGTTATAGACCATGTTACTAGTAGTAATCCGGAGTTCGACAACGAATTCCAAGTGTAGGCCTCTGTACGGATCCTTTTCGTCGACACTCATATTTCATGAATGTCAGCTCGCCCGCTGAATTTCTTTTCGAAGATCGTTTGGAATAGTGGGTTCCGGAAACTCGAGTGAATTCTGCCAGCATGTGGTTCAATTCCTCGAGACTTTCGAACAACCGGTCACAAATAGTATGCTGAAAAAGCTCAGTGATATCGTTAGCGCTCATAATTACCAAAGTAATCCCTGATCACTTTGCGAGGAGTTTTATTTGACCCAGAATGAATAATTTTAGCCAATCAAATAACCGACCAATCAGATGTCAGAACGTTTGTGAGAATAATTTTAGCCAATCAAATAACCAACCAATCAGATGTCAGAACGT
>JACCGJ010000726.1:0-12144 GCA_013407085.1 Atriophallophorus winterbourni
AAACTGCCGTTCAATTTTCAAAATGCAAGTTACTGCAAATCGGTAAGCCCTTTCAGTACGAATATCACTTTGGGCAGACGATTTGGAGCTGGACCGAATCGGAGAAGGATCTTGGAGTCTGGATATGTGGCAGCCTAAAGAACAGCGTGCATTGTGAGGTCATTTACAAGCGTGCTTCAAAGCTTCTAGGTATGCTTCGACGGATCTTCAGAACCTTTACGCCTGTAACGTTGCCAAGCATCATGAAGACCTACTTAATTCCAACAATGGAACATACATAGCAAGCAGGGACTCCATGGATGAAAAAAGATATATTCTTGCTTGACAGGATATATCATCGTGCAACTAAACTCGTGCGTGTTTTTCGAGACCTTACATACGAGGAAAGGTTGAAAAAGCTAAAGCTCCCCACTCCCCTTCAACGTAGACTTCGAAGTGACGTTATCATTACTTACAAGATATTGTATACTCAAACCATTAGTTCACAATCCGTGATCAGGAATTACCGTAGCCACTCAGCCGGCCCTACAAATTCCCCATGCCCGTACCTAATTGTTGGGCCGATATTTCTATTCGGTATGTGTCGTGTTTCCTGTGGAATGCCCTTCCCGAAGCAATTATCACCTCTCCCTGTATCAAAACATTCACTCGAACCTTGGACACTTATTTGTTACATAACGATTTGACGATGCCTGTGTATTGACTCATGGTAAGCATAATACTTGACTCCAGTGACATCGTATAATTGTTTTTTATACCTCTTATTGAACGCATATTTACTATGATATGGTAATTGTGAAGCTATTTGCTTTTTGTGACCATAAATTCTTGAATCTTGAATCTTGAATATAATACTTACATGAGATCCAACCGCCGTAGAGAATATGGTTTAGAAGCCGCCGGTCGAACGAAATGATCACGTTTTCCTAGAATTAGAATACGCTAGGCTCAACAGTAACGGAACGAAATGCGTCAGAAGGGTGAACGACCGTGCTCTGTGTGCTTAGTTATAAAGCACTAGTTTCGCAAAACTAGATTACTCCGATCCGGATAGTCATTTGCGCTCTCTATTACCGCACCAGAAATCTATATGGAGGAAAATTCAATGTTTGTTTTGAAGAAAACTTCTCAAGGTAATAAATTTTTACTACGAAGCACTAAAAAGTGGATGAAACAAAGAGCAATAGTATGGGAGTTTTAAAAGACTACCAACACAGCTGATCCTTGGGTACAATTTACACGACTGCGAAACAAAGTTATCCGCTTAATTCGAGATGATAAACAAGCTTGTAATCGCAATTGATTTCTTAGATGCACCAGAATCCGAAGCTTTTATATAGACTCGTAAACGATAGAACGAATATTTAATCAGGAATCTTTGCCCTAAAAACTTTGTCCGGATTCACAGAATTCATTAGTCAGACCGCTGACCTATTAACAGACTTTCATGCTGGAGTTTTTGCACAGAAATCCATGGAGCCTAATGAGGAACCAATCATTCGACCTGACGGACCGACCATGAGTAAAGTATTGATTACTCCGCTGGTGGTAGCGCAGCACTTACTTAAATTTAACGTCAAGAAATATCCATGACCAGACGAGATAATTCAGAAGCTTCTCAAAACCTGTCATGCGCTGCTATCTGAACCTCTATATTGCGTGTTTGATAATTTGCTCCAAGCTGGTGTGGTACCAAAAGACAGGAAACTGGGAAAATAATACCCATTTACAAAGGTGGTTGCCGTTCTGAAGTTAAAAATTTCAGGCCGGTGACATTGCTGTCTTCGGCAGATTCCAAATTCTATTTGAAATATGAAATAGCTTTACGATACTATATATTATGCGTATTTTTAATAACTTGTACAAAAAGCTCATTTGCGTGTATTTTCGCCACACACACACCTAACGACCGATTTCGCGTTGTTTGCACTCATCACCTGAGCTCTTTTGTTCATGGTCATGGGTTCGAACCCTATCTACCTGAGTGTGGGCTCATGTGATTGGTCGTACCAACCTTATCCAACAGTGGCATACAAGCGCAACTTGTTTAACAACTTGTAATTTCCTAACTCTAATATGGAGTAAAAAGTATTTCTTATAGGAAAAGACTTCACGCTGCGGTAGTTGATATACCCAATGTTAGTAATAATTCCGTTAACATGTTGGATGGGGAGCGTAGTTCCAAAATATGGCCTTCGGTTCTGCGCCGATAACTTGCATCATTAAAAAGAAATTTTGTGATGAATCAGTTATGGCGTTTCTTTGGTAATGTTTCGCTTCTGACCATTAATATGCACATAAAATACGTAGGTTGGTTTATCGGTCAGTGGACATTGTTCACACCGGCACACATAGAGTAATTAAGGGATTACAAAGCATGCAGGGGTGTGTCTATTGATCTTGGTATCGCGAGTCTAACTAAGGGATCTTAGGATTAGCCAATTAAACCTTGGAACCATGGTTTCGTACTCTCATCCATGCTCTGGAGAAGCTTCTGCCTCAGAAGCGAAACGTTACCAAAATTGTGTTCTAGTTGATTGATTGCAAACTTTCTTTTCATGACTATGGAAACAATATTGGTTTTCAGTAAACTGGAAACAGCACAGGGTTATTCGAAACACATGCTCCCATTAATCATTTGATAATTATTTCAATCGTTGTTCACATAATTTCTGAATATAGGCTTTCAAAGAAAATATACATGGATTGAGTCAAAGTTCCTTCGTCAGTTTATGCGGGACTGCGAGTCGGGAGAATGGAATCAATTATAATTGAGTGTCTATTTGGATAGGACGCTGCATGCATTATTCTGAAGATTTATATTAGGACAGCGCGAATGCCTTTGTGCTCGAGGAATGTGATGAGCAGAAATTTCAAACATTATAATTCGTCGACGTCACAATTACAGACAAATTTATGGGAAATAACTTAGAAGTTGCTTCTAATTTTGAGTCACAGTATGACATTTCCATGTTGTTGTTGGACTCTTCGGTCGATGTTGAACATGGGTGCACATCACAATCGCATGAATGTTCATGTTCTACAACTTTTCGAATGATTAAACAGTCCGACTCGGAAGGAACAATCTCTCCCGTAGCGCTTGCAACGATAGGCAGAACTCGGTCGTTGGGCGTCAGTTGCACGCCAGGGTCGTGATTTACGTTCAGCAGCCAATAACCGTATCTGCTCCTCCCCAGCTTGCAAACGACGCTTTACACAATGCCTCCAATGTGAGCTATCAAGAGAAAGTTCTTCCCAACTCGCGGGGTCAATGCGAAGAGCTTTCATATTTCTTTTGCAAACGTCTTTGTCACGCAAGTGCGGTCTGCCCAATGGTCGACTTCCTGATTGCAACTCACCATAGAGTAGATCTTTCGGAATAAGAACGTTTTCCATTCAGTGGACGTGGCCATGCCACCGCAGGCTGCGCTACCGTATTTGGGTGAACATGCTCTATCATGTAATCATTCATTTTTCAATGTGCTTTTGTTATTGGACATGTGAACAATTAAACAGCTATGATAAACAAAGCCACTGTTTGTTAGTGCTCGTACAACGTATCGCGCTGTTGAGGAACAGAATGACATAATGAATCCTGGTCAAGCGCTCGAGGCGCTGATGGATTGTTGAATTTGAAATTCGTCTGCAAACACAATTCCCAGTAACTGCAGTATACAATCCTTGGTCAGTCGGTGTACATTGTGATCGTTTCCCGTTCGTCCAGCAGTTGTAATATGTTTTGGAGCGCTAAGGTAGTGTAGATCGAAGTAAACAGCGCTGTCATATCAAGAGGAACCATCTAGCTCACGGGTTTCAATGAGTGAATTCTTGTCAGGACGAGATCAAAAAGCATATGCCCGAGGCATATGATACGTTGGCACTCGAGTGTATGACCTTCTAAGAGATGCCAAATGTGCCGAGATATATTGCGAGGAGTTCTCAGCCAAAAGCATTGTATTTGGATTTTTAAGTTAAAACGTTTGTGAAAACTGATTTGTGCTGTAATTCATCATGTACAACTTGCTGGATGGCAGCGCCAGTTGCAAAATTGGATGCATCAGTCGTTCAAACAAGACGGGTATTGAGATGAGTGTGGGCACTTGAATTGCTGATTACAGATTCGAATGCAACAAGTGCTTCGGAGTCGAAATATATGTCTTTCTTTGATCCATGCAAAAGCTTGGTAAGGGATTGAGGCCTAAAACGACGGTAATAATTAATCACACCTAGAAAACGTTCCAACTGTTTAACGGATGTGGGTTTGCTGACGAATGCAAACAGCACGAAACCGGAAGTGGTGTATACACAAGGGAAATGCATGCGAATGTGTATTTTTTTTAAATAATATTACACTCTTATGCTGAAAACACCTCGAGCTCGCTTCGATGCATAACAGCAGCATACTTGTCACATCTACTCCACTGCAAGTCAAAGCTGATCATCAATACCCGTGCGCTCACCACTCACTGTCACGATTTAAGATTAACCAACCAGCTGAATCAATATGGTTGATATCACGTGGTACTACGCCATACAATTGTGTGCTTCGAGTTTTACACACCCTCAATATTAAGAAGCAACGCTAGCCACGGGATCACGACCAGGTTGTTTGCCCCGTGAAACATGCTGGTGAAGTTTATATTTCCGTCGCATCGATCGATAGATGAAATGGAGGTTTGCCGGGTTAATGTTGGGAAAAAATCACGTCGATCGCTTCGTCGATTGACCACCAAGGCAAGACATGTGGCTGGATTGAAACATGAGGTCGTTTTGAACTTGTACATAAAAAGTGAGTCATTTTTGATGTTTTCCTCGACAAATATGGATACTTTATTATTTCAACCTACATCCACTTTACATACTCACTGTATAGTACTCGTCATTGACAATATTTTTCTGATAAGTACATGTAAACGGAAATCTGTAAACATGTTTCGTATTACTAAAGTGATGTGTTGCTCACATAACCCGAAATTACACTCCACTACCGGTTTCTGGCTGTTTGCCGTCATCACGTGGAGACAGTAAGATTAGGTTCAGTGAGCCTTGTTTTGTATTAGTTTATATTATTCTAAATAAAATAGGCCGCATGTTCTGTGATTCAGACTGTTGTTAACAAATAGGCCAAAGCGATTGTCCATGACCATATCTCGATGGAAGAACATCGTCTTGGGGACAGTTTAAAGTAAAGGAAGTGCGGTCGTTTCTGTTGGCTGATAGACCAGACATGAAGCGATAAACAATGACCAATCGTAGGAAAGCACGTAACCCAAAATCACAACATGACTGGGCCACCCGGACAGCCGTACGCCAAGAAGCCAACACTGTGAGCCATGATTAACGTTGTTTTTCAAACGTTGTGGTTCCAAAGTCAAATACGATAGCGGTTGTAGAGCCTATGGTAACGAATATGAAATATGAGAAAGTAGGTTATACCGCACTGGTTGTTAGGCTGCGTGAATTCTGGTAATATCCACCTACAATTCAGAACTCCAGGAGAATATGTATTGCTAGAAGATTTTCGGGACGGGTTTAAACACGAAAGAGTCAATCGTCAGTGTACGGTATCAAACGCAAGTCCGCACACAACCGATGCAACCAAGGTAGAATGAGAAATGCGCACGGAAAATTTGTATTATTCAATAGCAATAATCGATATAAACCAAGAAAGAAAGTCAATAAATGCTACACGAGCACCACAATGATTGGGATTTAGAATCGGTTTCTGTTTTGGCAATTGATTGAAATGTGTTCCGGACCAATCATATGGTCAGATGAATGGAAAGAAATTAGTATAGTAATTTGACACCAACTGGGGTACCTGTTGGGTACTTTGTGTAACGGTCGATCACAGGTGGATGTGAGAATGGTATTTAGTCCATAATCATGAAAATAAAGTTTGCAATGAATCGGTTATAGAAAGTTATAGTAAGCTTCTGAACACAGAAGCTTCGTCAGACTAAGGGTGTCGGTACGAACAGTGTTCAGATTTAAATGGCATTCTCTTGACTAATCCTGAGTGCTCTAAGACAGGGTGTGAAATCTTATAGGGAAAGACTTCACGCCGAGACTGTTGAAATAACAAAGGCTGGGACGAATGCGGTGAACAAGGTGGCGTTGGGTTTTGCGGCGGATAAGGATTAACGAACATCACACCTAATACGCACATGATTATGTAAGCAGTGTGTCGGCAGACGCTGACCTGTGCAATTAATAAACAATTAGGGATGAACACAGCAATTATGAGGTGTGATCAATTATCTGATCTCCCCTGTCTAGCTTAGAGAACTCAGGATTCTTCAAGAGAATGCCATTTATACCTGAACACTGTTCGTACAGACACCCTTGGTCTGACGAAGCTTCTGTGTTCAGAAGCGAAACGTTACCAAAAACTTACTATAACCGATTCATTGCAAACTTTATTTTCATGATTATGGACTCCCGATCGGTCTCGAATATTTTCAAATACTTTGCTGGTATTTAGTCCCGTTGCATGTTCTAACTGTCCTCTACCGAGTAAGGAGGATTCCAAGAAACGTTGGTCAAATATACTGAATTCGTTCCAGTTTAATTGGTCTGATTCTTTAATACTACTTCACGGCGTAAAAATTGCTAATATTTTTATCATGATAAACATTCATAATTGATATTCAATCGTCCGCACAGCCAAACAGTTATCCATAAACAAAGATTCATACTTAATATGTTGATGGCAATAACCGAATCACAATTTAGCAACCGTACTGTACCCAAAACTAACATTCACATTCTACGAGTTCCAATCCACGTCCTATAAGCATGGTACGCACGCACTGCATTGAGAAGTTGTGAGCACACTATTTTGTGAGTCCTAAGTCATCAGCTCAAAATAATGCGTATGTATTTGGTTCGTTTTAAGTCAGGCGTTACACGTGCGATATGTGTGATTTTGTCATCAAATTATTGATCAAGTATTTAGATTGTTGCTAACATAAGTAAGCTTCAGTAGAACCAAAACATAAAATTTCAAATGGAAGTTTGATGGTAATTTAGTTCGATTTCTGTTGTTCAATCTGGTTTACTATTGTGTCTGGAAAACAATCTTCCTAGAATAACCAGCAGTTTATTATTTATACTTGATACTTCATCATTTATTGTATTATTAGATTTCGCAATCTACTGCTGTTTCGTGATTGACTGACATTGTTGAAGCAGAATTCCTTAAAGATCTTGCTTCAACAAGTAATGCACTGTTTTAACCATTTAGCTAACGTTGTGCAGGAATCCATGACTTCTTTCAAAATAACCATAAGTGCTTGAGCTCATTATTAAATCAGGATATGTAAATCTTGATGTAATTTAAATTCAAGGAGCCAGAAAAAAGTCAAAGTCAGCTACATTTGTCGATTTCAACAATCACCTAAGTTTCACTGGGCATGATCGATATTACGTGACCTCAAAGTTGATATTTATTGATAATTGCTCAATCTTGCAATGCTCAGTGGTTATATTGACATCCTCTCCATGGAATCAATACTGTGATCATCCAATGAAATGTTATCCGTGAGTATGTGAGCGTTATAGATGTTTTAACACACATTTTTGTGCCAGAGATTTAAGTTGAACAAAAAATTGATTAAGAATCCTCATGTTGATATACAGACCTAACTTTTTGATTTCTAATCATTAGCGTTTGAGATTGCAAATAAGAAATTAAAGTTGTATTATCCGTACGTACAACACTTTTCTCGTCCTAAGTGATGCTATTTCATGGTCGGGTGGTAATACTCTGCACGATTCGAAAATTAGAGCAATTTCTGATGAAATTTTGTCCTGGGAAAGCTTAAAAAGCGGGTACATTTCATATTATTTGAACGCTTGATCAAATATTTCTAGAGCATGGACGCCCAATTGTCATTTGCCATTTATATCGTACTTTTGAAAACGCTGAACCATGTACTGTAATCGCTGTAGCTGCAATTAAAAAGTCTTCGAATAGGGCGTGCACCTAAAGCAATCAACGTATAACTTCATCCAAGGAACGTTGAAACCGATGTGAAACATTTCTTTAGCATAATGACGTTCGCACAAATTCAAACAGGCGGAATGCACGGATAATGGCAGTCCCAGGAATGTGATAAACAGTATGAATTAGATAAATTTTGTCTAAAACTAATTGGAATCAAAATCTGGCAGATATGCAATGGATGTTGAGCCAGGTCAGTTGTTTAAGCGCATTACTCGTTGATCTCTGATTGCCTTTTACTTAGCACATGAAATTGTGAAGATCAAGAGCTACTGAAAGACAAAAATTGACAAAAATTAAACAGTGTGGATAAATTCGGGATACGAACGAAACATTTTAGCTAAACGGTTTTTAGAAATGTGTTCAAATTTTGATCTAATCAATGGATGTTGATTTACGATTAGTAAATGGGGTAGTACTTCTGTCTAACTCATGCAAAAACCGACTGAGGTAAAGGAATCCATTTTCAATAATGCCTGGTTTATATCTGCGAAACCAGGAAAATCGCGGCGCATTTAGTGGCACTTGCATTAGGCTCAAAATGTTAGAGGTGTTTCTAGATGGATGATGGGATCATGCTAACCTGTGCGCCTCTTTTGATGGAGAATCAAAATCTTGTTGGATAGTCACATATAAAAAAGTTAGTTTCGTTTGACGTCTGTTGCAGTGGATGTTATTATAGTGAGTGAGTGTTTACTTAAACATAATTCTTCTAGTTTTATTCACAAGGTTATGTGCAGCAAGTATTGTTATATTTTAGGCAAGGATTATGAGAATATATACTAAAGCATTGGCCGATTTTCAGATCGACCGCGTAACTGTAATCGATCACGAAAATGCGTTTGGAAGATATTTGATGCTTGGCTGTTCCGTACGAGCTAAGCTAAGTTGTTCGATCTTCCATTATAGCAGGGGAAGTTGGATATATGACGGTCGACAGTGTCATTTGTCGTATGTAATTGGAATATTTCGGTGCTACGGCAGTCAGCTTGTCAAAACTACCAATTTTGTGGCACATTGTGTCAAATTTTTATCCATCGTTCGCGAAGGATATCCTTGAAAATGCATTTCATTCAAAAGAGGAAATTCTTGCAAATATGGGGAAGTAGATCACAGAGTTGCTCACGATTGCGCTATTTTCTCAGCTTCGCTTTTTATTGCGAAAAGTAAAGGGATTTACAATGTTTGTAAACAATTAGATCGAAATACTGGGTTCGAAGCATACATCATCAGCCACAGTGAACCAACAACTAGGATCCTAGTCACCGAATTCGCATCTTGCCAGCATCCATTGGGAATACACGTTGGAAATCCTCTCAATTCTTTAAAAACATTAATGCACAAATATTGAAATACGTATAAAAAATATTCAAAAATTCGATGTCATCAGTTGGAATGGTAAGCTACTCAAACACAAAGATGATCAAAAGACGAAACTAACTACGTTCAAATGATTAATTTTAACATTTTATTTTAAAAGTTGAGGAGTCCTGTTTGCGTTGGCTTGGTAATGGAGCAGCTAGAATAAACGGCCTTGTGGTTTCACTAGCAAGTTACAGCTAGCACGGAGAGGGCGAAGCACGGTACCTCAAACGTATGTTGTACAGATGGTGTGCGCCGAGATCATATTGCTTGTTCAGAGCGTTCCACCATCGAGTTAAATGACACCCTTATTTGAACTTCTTTCGTAGTGACTTGTGAATATGATTCATTAGCCTTAATATACCGTTTGGCTTTCTGATCATTGCGTTTGCCCCGTTGTTTTTCCGATAAATTATTTTGTAATTGATTATCGTACCCCGTGCTAGAAGAATTATCCGTATTTGTATACGACTTTATCGCACACACGACGGGTTTCGTGCTGTTTGCACTGATCAGGTAGGGGTAGTACGATTAGCATCCGCATGCGCATGAAACAATAGATAAATAGTAAACAAGTTGCGCTTGTATGTTATTGTTGGATGAGGTTGATACGACCAACCTGTAGCAAAACAAATGTAGATAGGATTAAACCCATGGACTTGAGCATTTACGTGTGTGAGCGCACATGTTATAGAACAGGTTGGTCATGCCAAAAGTGGCTTACAAGCGCAACTTGCATATATCTTGTGAAATTTTGTACAGCATCCATGAAAGAAGTAAATAAATATTGCACATGAAGTGGTTTACACATATTAGTATGAAATTGGACGAAATATAAAGTCCCATAAGTGAAACTACAAATAAAGTTGCTCAGTGGTTTTCACAGCTTCAAACACATACAATGTTAAGGAAGTATCAAAATGCTTAGACGTGATATGTTATTGTATTTCGTCATTTGTTATTCGAAGATCTTTTTTCCATATGCAATCAATGTTGAATGTTGAATCTTGTTGTCGTTCATAGACGTACATCACAAGCGCATGTCAGTATCATGATGCATAGCGTTTAGAATGACAAAACAGTCCGAGTCGGAATAAACAATCCCACATCTCAGCGTACATATTCAATCCATAATTTCATACAATTGAATATTCCTCATGTTGTTAGCATATAAACATCACAGCTTCTAAGAAAGCTTCATGCTGTCTTCAATGCGATCTTTCTAGCCGAAACTAAACAAATGTGAACGTTGGTGTCAGATATTGTTTTACTAATAATGTGATTCAGAAATATCATACGAAGAAGCTCGTATATCCTTAAGATTATTCAATACGAATCTCAATAAGAACTATCAGAAACGCAAAATGTTCTATCTTGAGATGGTGCGCAATTTAATAATGCACACTACGAAATTTTCCACAGAATGTTGAACGGCATTGTTAAAATGTGATAGCTATTCACGTGAGAAAGATTAATTTGATTGGCAGATCAATATATCTCATCTGACGTATGGTTATCTCAGAGAGGATTCTCAGAGACAATGGTGTCTCATAAAACATTTTCGAAATGATGGAGATCTTTGACGTTAGTGAAAGTTAAAAGCATTCACAGAGCACAATTGACATTTTAGTGACGTGCCGTTTGACTATAAATAGTTTACTATAAAAATATCGATTTTGATATGAATTGAGATATATGAACCAAAACAACCACTGTGATCTCGAGTAGATGTTGCCCACGTATATCGAAATGTGTGCTGTCTCACTTACGTATTCATTAACCATTTTTTAATCTAAACATTTAGCTTATTAGCTTCATGATTCAAGATTGAAAAGATGTTTGACTTAGAAAGCCCAGGGATGGAATACGGTTAACATAAATGGAAGTATAATTAAATTGAGCGTTTTATTATGATAGGAATGAGATGGAATAGTGAGGTTTACCGTTAATTGAATAATTTAAATTAATGATTTTCTAGACGGAAAGGTCATAGTTACAATGTTATTTAAAGTACTCCAATAACTGCAAGGGAATTATAAATAAAAAAAGACATAAGGGAAATTTCACCTGGGGTAACACCATTATAATTGGGAGTCTCCTGGAAAGAATACGAGGTTGCACGTGTCTACATGATTGTAAAAGATTGTGAGTTACACTTCGTCCCATATGCCCTAAGTCGCATTTTATTGTAGATTTTGAGAAGTTCTTTCTAGCTTAGATCCCGTTGCCATGACCGTTTAAATATATGAATCTCAGACTTGGACGGTATATACACTTGCGAAGACGAGGATAAATGCTCATTTACAACTTGAAATGTAACTCTATGTGGGGACTAACCTAAGTGATGCAATGAAGCACTGTTGACTGTTTGAAATATTCTTGCAACACTCCAATGACAGCACGATGATCAGTTTTTGTTTGAAGTCCGATTCTATTCAGAAGTATTATATGAATTTTGAAAATTAGACGGATGCACACAACCGGTTTGATGCTTGTTGCCACTCGTCAGGTATGCGTATCCGTTACCCGACATTAGAATGGCGTTCTCATGTTGTGCGAAAACCCAATCATTTGAAACTCGAAATTTAGCTTCATATGGCGACTTAGCTAAGTCAGTATCCTTGGAACCATTTCCGTTCAAAGATTTGCTATAGGACACTCAAAAGAGTAGAGGAGAATTTTTAAGCAAACTCACATCCTAAACTAATTTTCACACCTGATATTTACAAAGCATGCATAGAATTGTTTACGGAGTGAGTGTGATGTATCGTGAAATA
>JACCGJ010000726.1:13144-31350 GCA_013407085.1 Atriophallophorus winterbourni
AACATTCACATTCTACGAGTTCCAATCCACGTCCTGCAAGCATGGTACGCATGCACTGCGAAGTTGTGAGCACACGATTATGTGAGTCTTAAGTCATCAGCTGAAAATAACGCCTATGTATTTGGTTCGTTTTAAGTAAGGCGTTACACGTGCGACATGTGTGATTTTGTCAGCAAATTATTGATCAAGTTTTACACGCGACACAGTATTTAGATAGTTGCTAACATTAGGAAGCTTCAGTAGAACCAAAATATATAATTTCAAATGGAGGTTGGATGCTTTATTTAGTTCGACTTGGCTAATAGGAGGGTTTAATCTACGTTACTGCTGTTTCTGGAAAACAATATTCCTAGAATAACCAGAAGTTTATTATTTATACCTAATACTTTACCATTTATTGTATTATTAGATTTCGCAATCTACTGCTGTCTCGTGATTGACTGGCATTGTTGAAGCAAAATTACTTAAAGATCTTGCTTCAACATGCAATGCATTGTTTTACCATTTAGCTTACGTTGTCCTGGAACCTATGACTTCTTTTAAAATAACAATACGTGCTTAAGCTCATTGTTAAATTAGGATATGTAAATCTTGATGTAATGTAACTTCAAGGAGCCAGAAAAAGTCAAAGTCAGCTACATTTGCCGATTTCAACAATCACCTAAGTTTCACTGGGCATGATCGATATTACGGTGACCTCAAAGTTGATATTTATTGATAATTGCTCAATCTTGCAATGCTCAGTGGTTATATTGACATCCTCTCCATGGAATCAATACTGTGATCATCCAATGAAGTGTAATCCGTGAGTATGTGAGCGTTATAGATGTTGTAACACACATTTTTGTGCCAGAGATTTAAGTTGAACAAAAAATTGATTAAGAATCTTCATGTTGATATATAGAAGGCGTAACTTTTGATTTCTAATCATTAACGTCTGAGACTGCAAATGAGAAATTAAAGTTGTCTTATCCGTACGTACAAAATGCCCAGCACTTTTCTCGTCCTAAGTGATGCTATTTCGTGGTCGGGTGGTAATCCTTCCCCCGATTCAGAAATTATAGCACTTTTGTCTTGAGAAATCTTGAAAAGCGGTTACATTTCATATTCTTTGAACACGTGATCAAATATTTATAGAGCGAGGACGCCCAATTGACATTTGACAAGGTTGATCATTATATTGTACTTTTGAAAACGTTGAACCATGTGCTGTAATCGCTGTAGCTGCAATTAAAAAGTCATCGAATAGGGCGTGAACAAAAGGCAATCAACGTATAACTTCATCCAAGGAACGTTGAAACCTATGTGAAACATTTCTTAAGCATAATAACATTCGTACAGGCGGAATGCAGGGATAATGGCAGTCCCAGGAATGTGATAAAAAGTATGAACGAGATGAATTTTGTCTAAAACTAATTGGAATCAAAATCTGGCAGATATGCAATGGATGTTGAGCCAGGTCAGTTGTTTAAGTGCACCACTCGTTAATCTCTGATTGCCTTTTACTTAGCACATGAAATTGTGAAGATCAATAGCTACCAAAAGACAAAAATTGACAAAAATTTAACGGTGTGGATAAATTCGGGATACGAACGAGACATTTTAGCCAAACGGTTTTTAGAAATGTGTTCGAATTTCGATCTAATCAATGGATGTTGATTTACGAGGAGTAAACGGGGTAGTAGTTCTGTCGAAGTCATGAAAAATCGATTGAGGTAAAGAAATCCATTGTCAATAATGTCTGGTTTATATCTGCAACACCAGGAAAATCGCGGCGCATTTAGTGGCACTTGCATTAGGCTCAGGATGTTATAGATGTTTCTAGATGGATGACGGGATCATGCTTACCTCGGCGCCTCTTTTGATGGTGATTCAACATCTTGTTGGATAGTCACATATACAAAAAAGTTGGTTTCGTGTGACGTCTGTTGCAGTGGATGTTATTATAGTGAGTGAGTGTTTACTAAAACATAATTCTTCTAGTTTTATTCACAAGGTTATGTGCAGCAAGTATTGTTATATTTTAGGCAAGGATGATGAGAATATATACTAAAGCAGTGGCCGATTTTCAGATCGACCGTGTAACTGTAATCGATCACGAAAATGCGTTTGGAAGATATTTGATGCTTGGCTGTTCCATACGAGCTAAGCTAAGTTGTTCGATCTTCCATTATAGCAGGGAAAGTTGGATATATGACGGTCGACAGTTTCATTTGTCGTATGTAATTGGAATATTTGTGTGCTACGGCAGTCAGCTTGTCAAAACTACCAATTTTGTGGCACATTGTGTCACATTTTTATCCATCGTTCACGAAGGATGTATTCTTGAAAATGCGTTTCGTCCGAAAGAGGAAATTATTGCAAATATGAGGAAGTAGATCACAGAGTTGCTCACGACTGAGCTATTTTCTCATCTTCGCTTTTTCCTTCTATTGCGAAAAGTAAAGGGATTTACGGTGTTTGTAAACAGTAAGTTCGATGCCATAAATTGCGACATACTGTGTTTGAAGCATACATCAGCAGCCAGAGTGAAGCAACAACTAGAATCCCAGTCACTGAATTCACACCTTGCCAGCATCCATTGTGAATACACATTGGAAATCCTCTCAATTCTTCAAAAACATTAGTGGACAAATATTGAAATACGTATAAAAAATATTCAAAAATTCGATGTCATCAGTTGGAATGGTAAGCTACTCAAACACAAACATGATCAATAGACGCAACTTACCAAGTTCATATGATTAATTTCAACATTTTATTTTAAAAATTGAGGAGTCCTGTTTGCGTTGGCTTGATAATGGGGCAGCTAAAATAAATGGCCTTGTGGTTTCACTAGCAAGTTACAGCTAGCATGGAGAGGGCGAAGCACGGTACCTCAAACGTATGTTGTTCAGAAGGTGTGCGCCGAGATCATATTGCTTGTTCAGAGCGTTCCACCATCGAGTTAAATGACACCCTTATTTGAACTTCTTTCGTAGTGACTTGCGAATATGATTCATTAGCCTTAATATACCGTTTGGCTTTCTGATCATTGCGTTTGTCCCGTTGTTTTTCGTTAAATTACTTCGTAATTGATTTTCGTACCCCGAGCTAGAAGTATTATCTTCTTTATGTGAAATCGAAGTATATCATGTGGACAAAAGTCCGTATTTGCATACGACTTTATCGCACACACGACCGGTTTCGTGCTGTTTGCACTGATCAGGTAGGGGTAGTACGATTAGCATCCGCATGCGCATGAAACAATAGATAAATAGTAAACAAGTTGCGCTTGTATGTTATTGTTGAATAAGGTTGATACGACCAACCTGTCCAATCACATGTAGCAAAACAAATGTAGATGGGATTAAACCCATGGACTTGAGCATTCACGTGTGTGTACGCACATGTTATAGAACAGGATGGTCATGCTAAAAGTGGCTTACAAGCGCAACTTGCATATATCTTGTGAAATTTTGTACAGCATCCATAAAAGAAGTAGATAAATATTGCACATGAAGTGGTTTACACATATTAGTATGAAATCGGACGAAATATAAAGTCCAATAAGTGAAACTACAAATACAGTTGCTCAGTGGTTTTCACAGCTTCAAACACATACAATGCTAAGGAAGGATCAAAATGCTTAGACGTGATATGTTATTGTATTTCGTCACCTGTTATTCGAAGATCTTTTTTTCATATGCAATCAATGTTGAATGTTGAATCTTGACGTAGATCACAAGCGCATGTCAGTATCATGATGCATAGCGTTTAGAATGGCAAAACAGTCCGAGTCAGAATAAACAATCCCAAATCTCAGCGTACATATTCAATCCATAATTTCATACAATTGAATATTCTTCATGTTGTTAGCATATAAACATCACAGCTTCTAAGAAAGCTTCATGCTGTTTTCATTGCGATCTTTCTAGTTGAAACTGAACAAATGTGAACTTTGGTGTTAGATATCGTTTTACTAATAATATGATTCAGAAACATCATACGAAGAAGCTCGTATATCCATGAGATTATTCAATACGAATCTCAATAAGAATTATCAGCAACGGAAAATGTTCTAGCATGCGATGGAGCTCAATATATTAATACACACTACGAAATTTCCCATAGAATGTTGAACGGCATTGTTAAAATGTGATAGCTTTTCACGTGAGAAAGATTAATTTGATTGGCAGATCAATATATCTCATCTGACGTATGGTTATCTCAGAGAGGACTCTCGGAGACAATGGTGTCTCATAAAACATTTTCGAAATGATGGAGATCTTTGACGTTAGTGAAAGTTAAAAGCATTCACAGAGCACAATTGACATTTTAGTGACGTGCCGTCTGACTATAAATAGTTTACTATAAAAATATCGATTTTGATATGAATTGAGATATATGAACCTAAACAACCACTGTGATCTCAAGTAGATGTTGCCCACGTATATCGAAATGTGTGCTGTCTCACTTTCGTATTCATTAACCATTTTTTAATCTAAACATTTAGCTTAATAGCTTTATGATTCAAGATTGAAAAGATGTTTGACTAAGAAAGTCCAGGGATGGAATACGGTTGACATAAATGGAAGTATAATTTAATTGAACGTTTTATTATGATAGGAATGAGATGGAATAATGCGGTTTACCGTTAATGGAATAATTTTAATTAATGATTTTCTAGGCGGAAAGGAAATAGTTACAATGTTATTTAAAATACTTTAATAACTGCGAGGGAATTATAAATAAAAGAGACGTAAGGGAAATTTCACCTGGGGTAACACCATTAAAATTGGGAATCTCCTGGAAAGAATACGAGGTTGCACGTGTCTACATGATTGTAAAAGATTGGGAGTTACACTTCGTCCCATATGCCCCAAGTCGCATTTTATTGTAGATTTTGAGAAGTTCTTTCTAGCTTAGATCCCGTTGCCATGACCGTTTAAATATATGAAGCTCAGACTTGGACGGTATATACACTTGCCAAGACGAGGATAAATGCTCATTTCTAACTTGAAATGTAACTTTACGTGGGGACTAACCTAAGAGATGCAATGAAGCACTGTTGACTGTTTGAAATATTCTTGCAACACTCCAATGACAGCACGATGATCAGTTTTTGTTTGAAGCCCGATTCTATTCAGAAGTATTATATGAAGTTTGAAAATTAGACGGATGCACACAACCGGTTTCATGCTTGTTGCCACTCGTCACGTATGCGTATCCGTTACCCGACATTCGAATAGCGTTCTTACGTTGTGCGAAAACCCAATTATTTGCAAAGTGGAAGACATATCATCATTTGAAACTTCATATGGCGACTTAGCTAAGTCAGTGTCCTGGGAACTATTTCCATTTAAAGATTTTCTATAGGACACCCAAAAGAGTAGAGGAGAATTTTCAAGTAGACTCACATCGTAAACTAATTTTCACACCTGATATTTACAAAGCATGCATAGAATTGTTTACGGAGTGAGTGTGATGTATCGTGAAATAGGGCTGCTTTCTTCCCAATAAATAACCATCCACTACAACTTGTATTATTTTAAGATCTTGAAATAATTTTATCAAAATCCCCCGGAATTAATGATTTATCGAATATGTTCATTCATCAATTTTCGCAGATCGCACAAATGTCAAACAACTGACTACGGACGAAGACGTTGAACAATACTTCAACACATTTGACGCAATTACCGCTCGTATATTTGCTATTCCCTGTCCGAAAGCTAATCACAAGCCATTGAATTCTTTCTTCAATCATTGCCGCGCATCGGAACTACCAGATATTTTAAGGGGCGATCCACAAACAGACACTTTGATGGATCCATGGCTAACGTTCCCGTGTAAACTATGCGAACGGGAAGATTGGTCCGGGGATAGGTACACATGCCTTTATTGCCCAAATGTGGTACTGTGTGGCTCGTGCTGCTTAACCGGGTTTCACAATGAACATCCAATGCTGGTGACGAGGAACTTGAGTTCATTCTCGAGGAATGTTCTCCAGTTATCCAAAATCGCGGCATCTACGATCCCGATTCAATGTTTGAGAAACTCGTAACCATGCGCGTTCCATGCAGAACGAAGTACTAGCACACGTGAACACGAAACTGTTTATTAAATGAAATTTTATGGTTTATCACAATACCCTTGACCGCGTCTGTTTGAGCATGAAGAATGGACAATAATATGATATTTTCTTCCGTTTTCATTAAATAAAATCATTGAAACTGATAAATGTAATTCCCGGGTGTGCAGGGTAATTGCTCTTGAAACGGAATTACGTGCGCTTAACCAGATGAAGCCGAATATTATTCTGATATATGTTCTCGATTTTAGCAACCTTTTAAGGCTATAATCAACCCTAAAGATTGTTGAGTAATTTGATCATACGCGAATGTGTAATGAATCGATGCAAACTGTCACGAATGTTCAATGTAATTCAAGGTAATTCAAGGTTTTTAATGTTCTAAAAAGCAACCAGCTCACCAACAACCATAGGATGGTAAAAATTGAAATTTAAGTGTATAAACAATATAAGAACTTAGATTAAACAGTATATAAGTGTTCTGGAAACGAAAAATGCAATAAAAATCCGTCTAATTTCGTTTTAAATTCATGCAAGCTAGTGGAGTGAGCAACGGTTGAAGGTAAACTGTTCCAAGTAAAACAGACACGGACAGAGTAAAAATACCTTCTACAGTTCAGGCGGGAATGGGGTATGGCCAGCACATATTCATGGTACCAATAATTTCTCGTATCCCTTCACGTGAATAAATCCTGTAAGGGATTGTTCGGGGTATGGAATGTTTTGTAAAGTAAGATAAGGTCTCCTCTGATTCGTCGATAGGGAAAATCGAACAGATTCAGTTGAGCTATCCTTTCTTTATATGGTTTGTTTCGGATGCTGAGAACTAGTTTTGTTGAGCGGTGATAGATTCGCTGCATAAGTTCCACATCCCTCTTGAGCCACAGAGACGATGACTGCACACCGTATTCCATGACTGGTCTCAAGTATGTATTCATGATCCTTGGGAATATCTTGGACGAAAATTCCCCAAATACCCGTTTGAGTAGATTTAGAACATGTGTTGCTTTTTTAAAGGCACTGTTGGTTTGAAGTGATGTTTTTAAACTGGAGCATATCCAGAAACCCAAATCTTTTTCTTCACTGCAATTTTCAAGGACATGCGAACCTATGTGATATTTGAACTCTACTCGATTCCCCACATTTATGATCCTGAATTTGTTGAAGTTAAACGGCAGTTTCTTCTTCAACGACCAGCTGTGAAGGGTATCAAGATCCTTTTGTAAAAGCAGACAGTCTTCTGGACTACGAGTGCTGCGCCAAATCTTAATGTCGTCCGCAAATAACGAAATGTTACATCGAACAATTTCCGGTATTTCATTGACATAAACCAGAAAGAGGATCGGACCAAGGACTGAACCTTGGGTAACTCCGCTAGTTGCTGCGATTGGTTTGGATAATGCACCATCAACACGTACCTGGTTAGTGCGATTTGTTACGTAGTCATTTAGTTCACAAATTAGCTGACACAATTGATCAAATATACTTACTGAAAACACCCAGGATACTTTCTCTTTAAACGTTATCATGATTCCAGTAGAGGTGATAAATGAATAAATATGTACAATTATCTTCCCTTCGAACTACGCTGCGATTGGGTATCTCACTATCTATGAAAACCCATCTGGGACTGGCCCACCATTGGTTATAGAGTGGACAAAAGGATTTGCTCACAGGAAAAAAATCAAGTCAGACAACAGAAGTCATCCGTGATTGCCCACCATGATACGCGATCGACGTCAAACTCCTTCCCCATCCAAACGGCTATAACGTTGTCAAACCTTGCCAAACCAACGATCAGTCCAGATGTCTATTTCGCAACGATTCGCCCATAAGAATAAACTATTCAAAGGTAATCATGTTCACCCTCGCATTCCACAGCACAAGTGAATTCTAGCTGATCAAGCATTTAATATTCACATGACAAACATAAAACGCGCGGTCACATTCTACATTCAACTCCACTGGCTAGTTTTAATGAAAACCACATCGTATCCGGAAACCCGAGGCCACAATGATCGTTTTCCGTTACACTGCGCTAAACGTTCCTGAACGCAGATTGCAACTTCACCGACGGATCTTAGGAGATCTTGACGGTAGGATCAGAATCCGCATGCCTTGAAACAGTGGAGAAATTGTAAACAGAATTTAAAATCGATAGCCACTGTTGGGATAAATCTGGCACGACAAACGTATACTACTGCATTCGACTGCATACATTAGGAGGAGATTGAACGTGTGCGTTTAAACGAAGATACATTTAACATTTATGAAAGTAAAATTATTTCAGTATTTCAGTGAAGTAGATCATACAGACCTTGGTTCAATTTCGATATGTGGTTGTTAGTCTGTTTAAATAGAAAATCTATGGCGACTTTTATATCATCCGCGAACAAGAAGATTCAACAGTGTGTTATGACAGATGGTATATAGTTTGTAAAAATCGATAAAGTATTAGACCTAAAACGCTTCCCTGTATGATTCCGCTGGGAAGAGGTAAATTTCGTAAACAGTAGCCATTTATTTCTGATGAGAAGGTGCGACCAGCGAGTAAACATTTGAACCATGAAAGAAGGTTTCTAGTAAGGCCAACGGTAGATTATTTTGCGAACAGTATATTATGCAGAACCCTGCCAAAGGATTTAGTAATATCAATGAATATATCTATTAATCCTAGCTTTCAAACGAGCGATTTTGTTATGTAATTCAGACATTCTAGTTGACAGGTGACGCAAGATTTTATAGTAAAAAAATCCGTGCTGATTTCAAATAAAATAGTTTGATGTCAGGTGTGATATGTTTGCCTGCCTGGCAAGATTTTCAAATATTCTAGATATAAATAATGTGTGGTTAATGGCTCGATAGTTCTATACTGTATGTAGTGATCCAGACTTGTTCCTAGATCCAACAATTGAATGTTTCAATTCTGAGGGAGAGGTCATTGATTTGATGGATGCATTGGAGAGATTAGATACGAATAAGAAGTAGTCTTCAGATACCATTTTGGAAATTACTGGTACGAAATATGTTTCGTCAGATTTATAGGAAAGTACAACTTGCTTAAAAACTTCACGTATGTCAGTGAATTTAATTGTAACGGTGTCTAACGTATCACATGAATGTTGTGTGATAAGCTCCGGATAAGATTTGTTATTATAAGATGCATTCCAAAAATATAAGAAATTCTTCACAAACAACAAAAGCCCATTTAATTACTGTGCGTTCATAATTAGTTTGAATTTGTTTAACGATGTAGCGTATTCTATCTAAATATTTCGATGTTCCAGCGTGTTGATAACGCTTTTTGCTGTTCACCGAAGTTCGGAGTTGTACTATCAGCAGAAATCGAATTGCTGTTTAAAGTTTGTATTAGTGTTTCAGATAATTTTTGATCAGATGTCGGGAAATTCCCACAACGTAGTGTTATGGATGTTGGTATAGTGATAAAGGTGTGCAAGCAAGATTATTTACCGGCTGAAATCAGTGCTCTCGAGCAGAAATCCTGTGTATATCCACCACTCTACTAAGCATTATTTCAATCCTATCTATAATAATGCGGCTGAACATGGTCTTCACAACAAGAATGACATCATTCGATATGAATGCCTTCAGTTTCTCTCACCTTATATAATTGATGGTCAGTGAAGAAACACTATTCGGCACCCCCGAAGTCTCTAGATCATTTCTCCCTTAGGCGTTTTCCGTTCAAGGCTGAATTCATTGAGATTTTCAACATCTGGAAGAAGGTAAGTGGTGTCATGGTTGAAAGTTTTCGTAACATATGCCTTTTGCTGGACATAGTCGGTCATTAGCTTAAACTCTGTAAAATGCGATGCTGTATAGACTCTAAGAAACAATTTTTCAGCATAAGGGTGATAAATTTACCAGAACAGTTGCCTACAAGAATCTATATCATGCAGTTCCTTCGCGAGTTTCAAGCGTGTTCTACAATGCAAATGAGTAAGTTATTTCCAGAATACTCCATCTGAGTTTATCCAAATATAGGTAGACCAATTTTGCTAGCGTTCTCCAGTTCTCAAACAAGAAAGTTAAAGCTGACAGAAGTAAATAAATAAATAAACAATTTTATACTTGGGTATCCAAGGCTTGCTGAGGATGATCAATAATTACCAAAATGTTTTAAAATCAAATGGCAGTAATTATAATCAGGAATACATATTAAACGTAATTTTTTGAGTGAAATGTTTAGTTCAATGAAAGAATGATAATGTGGTGATCTACTTTCACTTTGCGTCTTCGAATATTGTACATAAACTTGTTTGGCATTGAATGCTTTTCAAACACGTTTTTGCTGCGAATATAATTTTGAACTCTCTCTCTCAAGGCTCACTGAACCTGATCTTACTGTCTCCACCTGACGATGGCAAACAGCCTGAAACCGGTAGTGGTGTGTAAGGGATGGGGATGTGAGCACCACAATACTTTGGTCTCTGACATTGACTTCTTCCCTCGTTGCGAAGTTTGTGTGCGTTACTTCATGCGGAAATTGTGATTAACGGATCGTCCAACATTCTAGCGCATTCTGCAACTTGAATTTCATCTCTTGTACTTTCATTGCAGATGCAGAGAAAACAATTTTCCCTTTTATGATAACCGGTTATAAAAAGGTACTCCCTTAAGACGGTTTGGATAGTCTTTTGGCGTCGCAATTGCCAAAGATTTTAAACGGACAAAGAGAAATCTTTTCAGCATTGGTAAATAATTCTCTGCAGCATTCTATCGAAAAAAATTCGGATCACTCGATAGGATCTCCAGCCGCTTACGTCATGTGCAATTTAAACTGAACATCAAATATTTTATATGCTCCACCGACCAATATATTCCCATTTTCCGTTGATTGCCCTAGCTTGTGAAATGCTGGAAAAAGGTGTCATCAAACGCATGTTCATCGAAGGGAATTTTAGTTCACTAGTTGCCAAACTATCAACCTAGACCGTTAACATTAATTTTCAGGAAGACTTGTGAACGGACATGGCCAATCATTTATAGATTTTCATGCTCGAATCTAGTTTTGGTGCCTAAAATCTTTTAACACCGCGTGTTTACTGGTGCGAGCTAACCGGTGATGTAATTTTATTAACTATAGCAAATCATATAACCGCGTACATCATGACTGTTTAATAGCAAATCTGAAGGCATTAAATATCGACGGCATTCTACTCGCAAGGATAAGTGATTTTCCGTTTGGGAGTACGACTCAAATTCATGTCAAGAACGCTTTTTGTGAACTAAGACATGAAAACTCTGGTGTCTTGCAAAACTCGGTTTCCGAACTTTTTCTCTTCAACGATTCACCCACCGTGATCCAATAGAAATGTTCGTTGTTTGCAGCAGTCAGAAATTGTTTGATTCGGCATTTACGCAGGTGAAATGCGAGAGACTGCAGAAAGATAAAAACAACAAAATTTTAGCCTGGTATTAGGTGTGGTTGCTCCTAAAAAACGACCAAAATATGCCGACCGAACCGATCATATATCTGAAGCAATGCCATTCGATGACTAGCTGGTGAGATGAGATCATAGTTATCATTTCAGAATTCTTGAAAACCACAGATAATGCGATAAAGATCGAAAATGCGAACCGCTTTGTGCAGGCAATTCATAGATCGTTTTCCGACACCACAACTGATGTTTCAAAGGTACATATGACTTAACTTTGACTATTTATCTTCAGCAGTCTTCCCACTAACTACAGGAGTGTTCAATGCGCTTGAGCAAGTAAAACGTCGTGCTACATTAAAGAATCTCTAAAATCATATCGTTAGGCTACGAAGAGCGTCGAACAAAACTCGACTTGTTTCCGCTCGATTATCGCCAAATCAGATGTAATTAGCTACAGACAACATGGATCTTGGTGGGACAGTAAAGTAATGAGATTTGAATGTACTCGACGCTCACCACGAATACCAAAACGAGCCGTCATGAAGATTCAGAAGCGAAAAACTCAGCAAACTGATGTAAATTGCACCTTATATACCATAATAGTGAACATATGGAATGTCCTTCCGAGAACAGTCTTTGTTGCAAACATTGGAGGGCGTTTCAAACGCTCACATGCAAACGTTTACAGGTAAAGGCAATACACCGTTAATTGGAAACTGTTCATCTAAATAGCAATAATGTTGTAGAGAACCATAGCCATGTACAGTACGCGGAATAAAACAGAAATGGAAACAACTCATTAAAAGACCGAAAGGGTAAAAGCCCAATGAAGAATTCAATATAGTTCGGCTATAGCAAGAATAATCCACAAGGGAAAATCCAAGAGATGGAATCCAAGATGTAGAGGAAGCTAAATGTTGTTGGATCCGTTATTCACAACTTTCGCACAAAGTAACGCACATAAAATTCGAAATTATATCAACCGCCATTATATTGACCACCGAAGACCAAGAGCTCATAATTAGCATCAACCCCGGGAATCCGACCCAATTTAATATTCATCTTATATTCTGTGCAAACGCTTGAAATTAGAAATTAGAAATAAATGGGCTGTCCTCCTCTGTAGAGTTGACGACGCACTACAAATCTGTGGGCGTCGCGTAAACATGGTTGCCTCATGATAACCATGTCCCGGATGGAATCGCTGACAGGTTTAGCGCCATGAGAAGTGATTGATTTCCCGGTATGCTGGCTGGGAAGGCGTTGCTATTTATTGATCTTGCTAATCCCTTTGAGGAGAGTATTGATTTTCTACAACGAACATGCAGATATTGGTACTTTGAAGAACAGCCTACAGTGCGAAGCCGTCTACAAGCGTGCGTGCAGCTTGCTCGGTTTACTGAAACGCATTTTCGGACGTTTCCCACCACACTCACTCGCGAAATTACTAAACACTTACATACATCCCGTCGTTGACTACGCTGTACAAGCTTGGACGCCATGGATGGAAAAAAACATCTCGCTCCTCGAACGAATTTATCACAAGGTAACCAAAATGGTTACCGGATTGAATAATTTACCCTTTGAGCAGCAACTGACCAGACTTTGACTGTGAACCCTCGAGCGCAGACGTATGCTACACGACCTCACTCTGACATATCGAATCATCTACGCGAAATCCCAACCTCTCAAACACCTCTTCAAGTTTGACCATTCAAATCCCACACTCACGATTGAATTGTCGTCGTCACTTCTTCGCTGTTCGTGTATGCTTCTTGTGGAATAGCTTGCCGACAGATATTGGTAACTCAGCAAACGAGCACATTTTTAAACAAAGTTTACGAAACTTTATGTTGAAAACTACTGCGTTGGCCCCTACGTATTTATGTTCATATTTTTTAACGCACGGAACTACCATCCATCCAAAGAGTCTTTTCTCTCAGTCTATGTCGCCATTGGGAATTATTTTTGCTCCGCCCATGAAGAACATGGATATGATCATACAAGTAACGATTTTTTTAATTTTTTATACGTTTATCCTATGGTACTGTACAGCAATTTGCTTTTTTGAACATAAATCTTGAATCTTGAATCTTGAATCTAGTGTCTGCATGACTCATGCCTGGATGCGCGCTTATAATGTTAAGCTTCGTCTACCACAGTCCCAACACTAATTTGAAGGTAGATGCTCTTTTCGCAAGTTCAGCTTCTATCTATTTTGATCATAGCAACACGTGTTGTATTCCTCAGTGATTTATTTACCCCAAGATAAACTGAGAGTACCGAATTTCTTATTCTCTAGGGATTGTGAACAATTTTCAGGACATTATATTCCCCGAAGTTAAGTCTTTTAAGCTAACTCTTTTACCTGCTTGAAGCGTTGTAAAAACGTTTGGTCTTCTACCACCGTTAGGAAATAATTATCATGTGGTGCTAGCTAATGAGTTAGCCTTGTCCCTTCGTAAACCCTAAGTTAAGCTATATCCTGGTTTTCATAGAATCGTCATGCTGCCTTACCGGAGGCAGCAGCGCTACTCACACAGGACAACATTGATCAAGTGGATGAGATTCGGAGACATGTCAAAAGCAAAATCCTTTAAAGAAAGAACCAATCCGCCTTTCTAGTACCTGTTCACAAAAGGGTAAACCCCAAAGGTGGGCAGACTCAGAATCTTGTAACGTTCATCACCGTTACGCAAGATTGGGGCGTTGAAAGCTTACTCCCACCAGTGAGATTTCAACCCGTTACAAGAAATCGCCAATATCGCAGGCTGTAAGATACGCGATGCGCAGTTCATTTTCGAAACAAGACGCGCTCAACAAGTCAAGACTCATTCGAAAGGTTACTGCAGCTGCGTTTAGTTTGAAAGCTCAAGTCGGAGATGAGTAGACACCTTGAGGATTGAAGATAGCTCTGTCATTGTTGTAAGTACATAAAAATGTCATATGTTTTACATGCATTTCATAGCTTGCAATATCCAGATGGTAACTCGAACATCTCTGCGCTATCACCTCATTGCTTAATATCTGAACGCTTTCTTTGCAGCCAGCTTACATTCAAAGTACACAGTGTTAAGCGTATATTGGCCAACCTAGTGTAAAACAAGTTTGCATGACCTAATACCATCAATCCACGAATGATACTATTATTAGCTCCAAAAATATCTGCACTGATAACGAAACTTTTCAAAACTTCCCATAGACTGATCACCTTTTTATAATAGGGAACAGGTGTTGTAATGTTTTTTTTTCATAAATTAAGGGTTTATTCGGCGGTCAAAAATTACTGCCCGGCTTGCATCACTAGTGTTCGATGTAAGATTATGTAAAGGGTGATATGCGATGAAATCGGTGAGTATTTATGAGAGATTCTGTAAAAAATTACTGCACAACACCTATTCCTAAAATATGGATCTTTTACAAAATGTTGTGCTTTCTAAATGAGGTCATTAGGATTATGTATGATAGTTTATCGGTAGACGCCTACCGTCTTGAATTTAGTAAATCTTTTGATTTAATAAACCATAGGGTCCTGCTTCTCCAAAGTTCAGCAATAGGAATTTCATGGGCCATGCTTAGGTAGATCCGCGCATTCCATGGTCACTGTTCGTTAACCGTCACGGTAGCTGATATGTACTCCGTATGTGCGCATATAACAAGTACGGTTTTCCATGAGTAAGTCTCGCAACTGTTCATCATGTTCATTAGTGAACTAGCTATACAGCTGCACTCTCCCTGTTATATGTTTGCTGATGACGTGAAACTTATCGGTAAGTCTGTTAACCCCGACCTGATAAATGACTTAGACGCTGTGACGAAATATGTGTATAAGTGAGAACTTCCATTTAAAATAGAGAAAATTCACTTTCTCTGTACCGTGGCAAGTAGCATGGTTGTCGCTGAGCCCTCAGCTCACACGGACATCCGTTGGGTAAAATCTACTAAAGACTCAAAAATGATTGTCCCTGCAAACTTCAAGTGGGCTGACCAATGTGCGACTGCGCATTACAGTGCCAGCATTGACATTTTCTATTGCGTTCAGCTTTCACATGCCGATAATCCGAGCGCTGTTACAACCTTACACGGAAATAGTTAAGCCACATCTTGAGTACTGTATCTAGGCTCCGAGACCATATTACCAAAGGGATATAGTGCAGTTAGAAAAGTTACAGAATCTCGCTACAAACAGGATCGTGGGTTTGGCATGCAATAATTATGAAAATCGTCTTTTAAAACTAGGGATCTTCTCGCTTAGAAGGAGAAAGCCAAAGAGCGATCTTATAGAAACATTCAAGTTTGTCATGATTAGGCGCTCTCAAATCCGATGACTTCTTTCGGTTTTTTTCCTTGATTGGCACACAAAGACACAATCTGAAGCTCAGTGAGCATAACACTAGGCTGAAATCCAGAACACAGTTCTTAATTTCAACGATGATCTCTTGTATTAGCCGTGCTTAATTACAAAATTAATAACATTATATCTATTTTTCTGTAACAACTCTGTTTTACGGGACCCAAAAAGCATTGACCTTGACAGTTTTTGTTCACGCCTGCTACGTGATTGCTCCTGTTTACCGTTGAACACGTTTTGGCTACCTCAATAAAATCTTCATTGTCCTGTGTGCTTTCTCCTACCTTCGTGTGAACTTATGAAAGTTTCAAGTTTATTACAAATTGCTGACCCCGACGAGATACATGCATCTCTCGTGTACTGAAAATTTGTGAGCCCTATCTACACGCAAATTTAATGCAATTTTCCGGTATGTTACGTTGTTTTATTATAAGTTTTTATCGAAACATCATACTCGTCACATTGCTACTCTTTTCGATTGATTATCCAGTCATGTGGTGGAACACTTCCGACCCATGCTGCAGGGCAGACAGTTCACCGTATTTAACGATCATAAACCCCACATTCAATCACTGAACAGATCTACGGATAGGCATTATCCTAGTGAGAACACATCTGGATTTTGTCAGTCAACTTATGACTGGCACAATACGTATGTCCAGTGCTCAAAATCCTATTGCTGACGCGTTATTTACAATAGGTGTTATACAAGTGCCATGCTCCATCGACCTCAGAGAAACAGCTGAAATGCAAGCTGGCGATGCCGACATTGCACAGTTCTTGGACTCCTATTCTTTCGAGATCAAACCTCTCCCATTGACGGATGCCTTGGAGAAATCTTTTCACATCGAATCGCAAAGCGCTTCGCAACAACTTATCTTGTCTGCGTTTAGACGGCGTATTTTTATACCCTTCACAATCTTACCCAACCTGGCATTCGCGCTAGCGTTCAGCTGACCACGGGCCGAAAGCCCATGGGAACGTTCGGCATGGCAGTCACGCTAGCCGCAACATCTTTGGTAACAACTCTTTGTGCATTCAATGTTAACCCACAATCTGCCAATCTCCACACCGAGTGGGGGCGCGAAACGGCTTTCGCCGTTTATGCATTGAGTATTTAACACTTTAATATGGCTTGGTGTTCTAGTGCACGTTTTGTACATCATCCTAATCACTCGGTCGTAACCCTAAACTCATGCACAAAAAACAGCTTTTTACTTCTCACACTCTCAGGCAAAAACATGTATTCTCCCCACTAATGCAAACGTGGCACACGCTTTCTACCCAACACCGACGCTTTTCGTCAACAAACCCGGTAGCCCCAGCCGTAAACCATGAGTACTCACCGACCGACCCGACTTGGCACGCCACCCAGTTTTCAGGCGAGGCCGTTCCCCATAATCTTGGATTTGCGTTAAATTCTCAGCAAGGATTGTGTTTTTCGGGTCATCTGGTTGTTCGTTGTCAAGCATACGGATGCTTTTACATATGCTCTTATTATGTTCGTACTAAGAAAATGCCAGATAGTCGATACTTGCAAGCAGCACATTCACAACACGTGACACGTCAATCGGCTAATTCCTCGACTGTTCTTTGTGTACCGTACCCCGGTCACCACCGACAATTGACCCATGCAGTTTAAGTGCCTTGGTTGACTTCGGAGTGACCGGTTGCTGAAAAGCTACGTTCAAGCGTGGAATGAACTGAAACCGCTTAGCCCATTCGATAGTCAATTCCTGATCCAAATACTCTTCCGACCAGAATTCTTGGAGTGAAGCTTAGTAACAATTTTGTTTTACTGGAACTAAAATCAATTTAACTTGACAGTTTTTCCGTTTGCACGTGCTACGTGATTACTCTTCTGTACCGTTATACACATTTTGGCTCTCACGATAAAAACTTAATTGTCCTGGGGGTGTTTTCTCCTGACTTTTTGGGACGTTATTGTAGTAGTCAGTCTACTACACTTCAAATATATATGGAAATTGTTTTATTTACTAATTGATGATGACAAATGAAACAAAATATGACGCTTGTTTTATGAAAAGTATCTGAAATAATCAATGTCATCGTGAATTTCATGGACTGGAATATTATGTCAAATCCATTCAAAACAAATTGGCAAGGATCTATCTGAATAAATTCGGTAAACAGAAGAAAGACCATGTATGCTTAAAGTTTGCTCGTCGGAAAACAGAAATAAGCAAAATCTTCTTTCTTATTGTGCTTTCATGAAACTTTCCTGAGGCTTTTTCGAAATAAAATTAAAAAATAGGAGAGACATTCATGAAGACTTAATCGGGATCGGTCAAACGGGGGTCGGTAGCTCAGGCCGTAAGGCATGAGACGACAATGGTGAAGGTCCTGGGTTTGAGTCAGA
>JACCGJ010000727.1:5901-37345 GCA_013407085.1 Atriophallophorus winterbourni
ACAGAAAATAGAAATAGTAGTGAGACTCCAGCGTGTTTCAGCTTGCAGCTCATTACCGATGACCGATCAATTTAGCAGGGTGTTCGCCGCACAGCACAAAACTACACTGTTTAGTCATTTGAAAGGCTAAGGAGCATGAAACCATCGTGCGCTTGTGAAGTACATCCATCGTCGATGTCGACCGAAGGAGGCCAACAACAACATCCGTGCACACTGGTTGTAGTAAGTGCAACACAAGTCAGCCATACAGGATTGAACGAAAATTGATCCTTTTTGGCTAGCTACCTGAAATCTAGTGATCCAGGTAGCTTGCAGTTACCTCGCCAGTTTTCCTATTTTGGATTTCATTTTGATCGATGCTAATATGCATGATTTTTTCATATATACTCTCTGTTTTCATATAAGCGACTCATCGTTGTTTCTCTTTCAGTCAGTTGCATTCAATCTACGCTGGACTTCCTGAACCGTCGGTGTTTGCGATGAAGCAGGTGGTTCGACTGGTTTTGGGTGCGATCGCTTTCGCTTACAGTCTGGTAAGATTGCCGAACGCTTATGCGCTTTTGGCAAATGACATTATGCTGTACATGCAGGGCTCACATGTTTTTCACTTACACCTGACATTATCCAGCCCCCACGTGCATTCTGCGACTGTTCGGTACTGCGTGACTCCAGGCATGTTATTTCATTCACGCATCATATACTCCACAATATTTCATAGCATTGCTACTAATCAGATGGAGAAACCATACTCAAGTTCAGCAACAAGCCACTTTATATTGGGATTTTAATTAATTGCCTGTGGTTTTTAGCACCGAGCACGGATGTTCGATCGTGTAGTACTTATGTTGTAGTTGGCCTCCTTCGGTCGGCATCGACGATGGATGGACTTCACAAGCGCACGATAGTTTCATGCTCCTTAGCCTTTCAAATGACTAAACAGTCCGATTCGGGAGTGGCCATCTTTCCCTCAGTGCTCAAAACGATAGACAGTACTCCATCAATTGGCTTCAGTTGCACGCTGGCGGTGTGATCTGCGTTCAGCAGCCAGAAGCTGTATCTGCCCTTCCACAGCTTGGACATGACGCTTTACACAGTGCCTCCAGTGTGCGTGGTTAAGTTCTTCCCAACTCCTAGTATGTATGAAATCACAAGCCTGATCCAGGCAAATTGCCGCACGGTCAGAGACGGCACGTGGGCTAAGATACTGTCAGGTTGCCCAGGCCTAGACAGTTGAGGGGAAGGAAATAGCAATGCCAGTGAGACTCCAGCGTTCACTCGCATGCCGCTCACTACCGGTGGCAACTCAATTTAGCACGGCGTCAGCTGCGTAGCACGGAAGTTCTGCGCGATTGCACATCCGTACATCCAACTCGTATAGTCTATGTCTAGAGATTTCTTATCTCTTATTGCAAAGTTTGTACTGCTTAGGTAACACCGTGCTAAATTGATTTGTCACTGGTACTGAGCTGCATGTGAAAACACATGGTGGACTCAGTACCATTTTAAGTTTACTTTCTGATACCTGTCTACGCGTCTACAACGTGACAGTATCTTAACCCACTTACAGTTTCTGACCGTGTAGCAGTTTGCTTGCAGCAGGCTCGAGTTTACATGGATACACACCATCAGGCATTGAGCGTTTTTTATTGGACGATTGCAAATTTCATCCGAATTGATTACTCATCTTGTGATCGTTTTCTCGCTTCTCTCAGTTCGGCTTTTTCGGTTATGCCGTGTTCGTCGACTCTGGTCAAGTGGCCGGGAACATATTTATCATGTATCCGGAAGATGTTTGCAGCTTTCTGGTGAAAACTGGCTTTCTGTTCACAATCACCGTGTCCATTCCACTCACATTGTTTCCCTTGCGACAATCGATGAACAGTTTTTTCTATCACCAGGTGAGTCGCTTCGTGTTTTGTTGTTATTTTTGTTATAAACCCTTACTTTTTGTTGCATCTTCATGCGACTGTTTTCTAAACCAGAAGACCCGAACAGCATCACAAGTTGCTTGCACCACTGTATGTATGTATGAAAGCACAAGCCTGATCCAGGCAAAGTGCCGTACAGTCAGAGACTGCACCACTAATAGTAGTGAAGGCAATCTGTGAAACAGCGATGTACAAATGTCAACATCAAGTTTTCCTGCTGACACTAGGTCCGAGAAGGCGAGAAACATCTTTCTTCCCTTCAGGTGAAACATGCTGGCGGTCTAATCTCGTCCTAAAAATGGTCTCCACGAAACTAGTTCCCTCAAGCTTAGAATTACCAGCTGTGCGCATGCGACCAAAGAACCACCCGGAGTGCCGCGCTCTACAACACATTGCACGTGGATCGAGCTTCTTGACAGATTTCCACACGCATATGAAAAGAACCACTAAAACCATAGTGTCATCGTTGCAAACCAACAATCGGATTTGCATTTCGGAACTGTATAAGACGATAGAGAACATCTTCTAAACCCGCTGTACTATTGTATTCACTTACCCGCCTGTACTTATGGCGTGGGGATATGAGCACGCCGCTAATTAGGCCATACTTCGGCCTTTTGAGCGATCGCCACGCCTTCACTCCGTGATTCTCTATTTGAATCTTGTGGTTCTTTGTAAGAACCCTATGTAACACTGGGTACTCAAGTATAACTTTATTTTCTATTCTCCTTTTCCTTTCCTCCCGTTTAATTCGTTATTGTTAACCAACCGCCGTGCTCGGGATTTTGCCACTTACCTTGATATTGATGCTCAATTTCACACAATTTGTACGAATATCAGTGCTAGCATTGCCTAATCGTATAATCTTTGCATATTAGTTTGAACTCATTGACCACCACAGATAGAGTTTTGGTTACGGCTAACCCGACTAGTTCTCTTAACGATTACCGTATTTTAGATAGAACCAGAACAATTCAATGCGAGCTTCCTCCCACGTTTATTTCAACCTGTGTAAAGTTGGTGCACAAGTAACCTATCCATGTGTAGAATCAAGTCATTCCCTGTGGCAACTTTTGCGTTTGAGTTGAGAATGATCTGTAACCAGCTATTCCGGCTCTGCTTACTGATCTGTATACTTTGTGCACACTTAAAGGCCGCGCGATTTCGGGTCAAGTAGCTTTTATTTAAAAAAGGTGAGGTGTTCCCTCGCGGTGTTTCTACAATTGCGACTCTTATTCGCTTCGCTCAGATCTTGAACTTGCACAATGTGCAATTTTTCTGTACTGCATGCGGAAATACTAGGGAGTCTCACTGCCATGTTTTCATTTTCTTTTACATCTGTCTAAACGTGGGCAACATGACAGTATATTTAGCCAATGCGCAATCTTTGACTATGGTCACTTTGCCTGACCTAAATCCATGCTTGTGATTTCATGCATACGGTGGTGTATATGCGTTGTGCTGGAACTGATTTTCGTGGATTCGATCAATATTTGATAGCTAGGCTTGTGAATGTTTCCTTTGTCGTGCTTATTTGTCCCCCTTTCCATCAGTCTAATTGCATCCTACCAAACTTAGTGCCGAACTTTCGGCTTGTGCTTTGGGTCTAAAATTCTAGTGAATTCTCATAACCTGGAGTTTTATTCAACGGTATCCGATTTTATAAGGATGCCAATTAACACCATCAACACAATCAACCATCTTTTGGGATATGCCTTGAACCTTCCAATTGCATAGCTTTGTTACAGATCATAGATCCAACAGAAACTGTATTAAATCTCAACAATGATGAATTCGCGACTGTAGATTGTTTACCTATTTGGATAGTTGCTTGTATATAAAACACAAGCCTAATCCGGGCAAAGATACAGCTCTTGGCTGCTGAACGCAGATCACGACGCCGGCGTGCAACTGATGAAAATACAACCGCGTTCTGACTATCGTTGCCAGCTCTGCGGGAGAGATTGTTCCTCCCCATTCAAAAAGCTTTAGAACATGAACATTCATGCGATTGTGATGTACATCCATGGTAGACATCGACCGAAGGAGGCCAACAATCCAGACAAACTGCCGTACAGTCAGACTGCACGTGGGCTAAGATACTGTCAGGTTGCCCAGGCCTTGACGGATATGAGGCGGGGAATAGAAATGGTAGTGAGACTTCAGCATGTTTCAGCATGAAGCTTACTACCGTGAATCAATTTAGCACGATGTTAGCCGCACAGCACAGAAATGCTGCACGATTGCTTATCCGTGCTAGTAGTAGCGTGTCTTAATATAAAGAGAATTCACCTCGTATTTCCAGACCAACGTAAGTGTTTCGTAGCTTGTGGTGTTAGAGAGGTTTGCCTTTAAGGCTCGAAAGCAGAGTTTATAATTCATCACATGGCGCAGTCTTTCTGTACTAAGTTTAACCTTGATGCCGATAAAACAAGGATTAAAGCCTCTACATGGATTATTGCTGTTTCCGCGTCGTCTCTCGAGTTAGTTGACACCACCGGATAAGCAAAGCAACGTCGACCTAAGATTGCGCGGTCTTTTTTGGTTTCATGCATACGTTAAAATGTTTCTTGGTCATTTGTACGTTTTTATCACACCAACTGGGATCATACATTTTAACTACTGATGACACCATAGCATTCAAATAGTCTTTCACACTGATGTGTCTCATAGAGCACTGCTTGTTTATTCAGGTGACGTATATCCCGCGTGATTGTCGAATAATAGCTGTACATTGTCCGTGTGATGAAGGTTTGCTTCAGTTTGCCGTGCGTTATCGTTTGGTGTTGCGTCCGTTGGGAACCTTTTTATCTCAGCATTAGCAACCGCCTTGTACAAGCAACTTCCCGCATTGACAGATCTTGCTAGTAAATGTTTGTTTTAAATTTTCTAGTTTCTGATAACAGATTTGGAAGCAAATGTCGAAGGTTGTCTCCCCACCAAACGATTTCGTACAATGACGTTTTTGGCTGTTTTATTCTGCGCTATGCTTAGCCTAACCACCGACAAGAGTAAGTTTAATAACTTGTTTTAGCTATTAGTTACTTGTCAGTAGTATAGCACTGTAACGCCTGAACCGTCTTGATCGATAACCCTTTTGAACAAACTTGATTCGGTTTTACTTTTCCTGATTTTGTTTAACGATTTCTAGATTGAGGTAGCGTATCCGAAGTGCTGCATTTTGCTGTTTTATATAGCTATTCTATCTCGCGCTAGGTGCTTCGAAAACAATGCTTTTTTTCGCCAATCGTGCTTACGTAAGCACATATTAGGAAACATCGAGATCGAGATTTCCACCTTTAATTGAACGGTTTCTGAGGTAACATACTGTTTGTAACCGGGAAGTGAACGCGATTAATAAGAAGAAACTATCATCCTAGAACACACTTTAGAGATAACATTTTGTCATCTTTAAATTGAACACGAGCAAGTAATCACTGCCGCCGCGTGTGATACAAGCGTCGCTAATCGATGTGCTCTCGTTCGCGAAACGTAATTGAACGCAAGTTGCTTTCAAGGTTTCGGCACCTCATCCCAGGATTTTTTGCTCACTCGTCCACAGAATTCGTGGTTCTCCAAATCCAACCCTTCCCCATGTTTTTGGAACTTTAATGTGTCATGGATGTATGGCAGTGAAGCATTCGGTACTTGCTACGATGTGATGCAGCCTGTGATGATGATGATGATGACCGTTTCATTTTCATCACAATACACATTTCCTATGTGCATGTCCTTTCGATGCAGTCTGTTTCAACTTCCCATGGCTCACACTATCCGGTTTGTTTTCTCGTGTTATCGTGGGGTTGAAAAACGCGATCATTGTCGCCTGCATGCGAGCAGCTTGGTTTTCCCGCTTCAATAGGTTTTGTTAACGCTCCTATGAACAGTTGAACTCCGCCTATCATTGCTTAAGTTACCGGTGTTGCGTTGATACTAATGAGTAAAATATATTATATCTCACGCCCAAAGCATAATCCAATCGGTCTCGGTCGACGATGCTCCATTTTCTGTCTTTACTCTCAAATACTACTGTTTGAAACTGTTCAATACTCTTTTCAGTCATTCTCACATCATCTCTGATGCTACAATTACTGTTTATGCAGACGCTGTAGGTCCTCCCGCGTTTGTTTGTTATTAACCTGCGTGGTTTTGCGTTTCATTCTCAGCTTACTACATTCTAATATCTCCTTCTATGCTTCGCAGTTGAAGTTATCATCCGGATCACATCCAGTCTGGCCGGTTCCTTGGTCGGATACATTCTGCCAGCACTCGCGACCATTTACGCGTACCGGTACCGGAATCTTCAAACGGATACACTGCGTCGTTGTTCTGTCGGTCTTCTCGTTGTCGGTCTGTTGCTTCTCGTTTCGGGTTTACTCTCGGTCCGTGCTGGTCCAGAGGTAGATTCTGTGGTAAAACCAGCTCTTGTGCCATCCCCAATTCCACCCATTCATATCTCTGAAAGCCCGCTTCCTGATCCAACTGCTGTGAACAAGCAAGGCGATAACGTACCCGTACAGTTTGAAACCCATGATCACCATGTTTTCGTCGTTGAACCACCAACTGGTGAAGACTCCAATAACATTGGGCACCACGATAATCAAGCTGGACAGGCTTCACAACAAGCAAAAGAAGAAAAACCTCCATCTGTTGGAGGTGTCCAGTCTAACCTAACCGACGTCGAAAATCCCGTACAAAATGAATCAACCATTAAATCCACTGGACATGTCCCTGACAAACATAAAACACTCGATTCGCCGGATAAAGACTCAAGTTCTCAGTATAAGATTTCAAATAACATCGCTTCAACAGATAAGGGTTCTCTCAATGTTACTGCTACTCCCAAATCAATCACCTTTGACGCAGTCACCAATGATGCCCAATTATTGAACGCAACATCTGTGAATGATCAACCGTCCTTCAGCTCTGAAATTCTTCCTAGTCCCAATGCTGGTTCTACTGCCAACTCGAAAACGGCTGATCATAAACCCACGGAATTCGATCGAGCGACGTCATCTCAACAATCCGAACCCTCGAAGCAGAATTCACGTGAATCTCCCATTGATACATCGACCATAAATTCAATCACCCGTTCTGTCGAACACCCAAACTCAACGGAAGTTATGTCTCCAGTTGTTGAGCAACCTTCGAAACCACAGTCGACACACAATCAGGATGTTTGATACTCGCGATATGCTTTTTTAACAATCATGACGCTGTGCAATCTTTTTTATCTTGTCATCCAATTCTTCATTTCAATGTGTTTTGCATTTTCAAAGTAATTTATTTTGAAGACTTGTTCTTGTTTAGATGGATGTTCACGAAATCGGATGTCATATGCATCCTACCCTCAAGCTGCGCATCAACACATTTCAGGGATTCTATGAAAACCGTAGGCCGAAACGAATGGCTGTCACTCTATATTTCTAAATGTGGCAATCTCATCATGACGCCTACTGCTCTCAGGTTACCTAAATCGGAAACCAAGAGTTTCTGTGTCCTTGGATTTAGATTTGACTTTTTCAACCCTTCAAGTTTTTCGTGCATCTACATATATATCTGCTTGCTTCTGACTGTTTATCGCCATTGGGTGGAGACTACTGCATTGATTCCATGCTTCGTAAACCTGATCTTACAGCCTCCTGCATCCACATTAAAAATGTGAGCACTCTAATAATTTGTTAATTGCATTGACCTCATACGTTGATATTGTTCAGTCATCTAAATGACTTCATCGTATCAATGTGTTCACGAATTCGTCAAATGACATTTCAAACCCAACATATACCGACTACAGTTTACTGACTGAAGTATTCGCTTGCGCTCAAAGTAGAGTTCGCTTTCGAGTAAGAATGACTCAGTTGGCCATGGTTTTCTCTCAACACTTATGGGGTAATACGTGTTGTTTATAAAAAAAAACTATTCGAAACGCCGCTTCTCATGTTTTCTAGAGTTCGGTGAAGAGAAAATCGATATTTCGATCCCTATGCGTAATAGTTCACAGTTTCGGTCATTTATGATCCTGAAATTGCTGTTTCGATATTTTAATGGTGGATGATAATCGTGTACAACGTGGGATAATGTGCACCTTAATTACGATGTATATATTTGTAACGAAAGAACAAACAACGCCAATTTAGATAAATTTGCGTACAGATAATCCATTTGAACCGCCAGTATAACATCTGCAATGCAATTCGTATTTCAGCGATATGTACATCGAAAAATGGGTAAACTTTGTATAAATCATTTTCTTGGGGTTGATAATCCACTTGTCGTGAACGCCGGCGGTCGATCCTCCCTACCCTCCTTCCCGCGGCCTTTCCCGGTTTCCGCATCGAAGCGTTCCTTGTGGGAGCCAGTGAAGCTCTTCACGTCTGTCAATCGTGACGTGGTTGCGTCTGACGACACTTTCTGCAATGAATATCGAGTATAGGAACTTAACAAGGCTTACGGTGTTTTGTTGAGCGGGCTAATAATCTAGGGTTACCTGTAGGTGTATATCAGTTAAGTTTTTATTAAATATTAGCTAAGTGATGATTATATTGGATTCGGTTCATGTCTGTCTAATTGACCACGCATGCAAGTTCGCAAGTATAACTGTTAAACGTAGATGTTTATCGATCCAGTTAAAGCTAAACCGCATTCGACAATTTTATTTTCAAGATGGGTAGGTTGTTATGTTGGAAACGATTTTCTATGTGCGGATTTCAAAATTTGAAGTGAGCACAAGTGCTACGGCTGTGCAAATAAAACAGTTGTAAGGTTAACGTAAATAGAGAAGCAATTAAGCTCTCGGCATTCGTATCACGATGGTAAATTAACGAATAATGTCGACTTTAAAATCCCACTTTCACCTGAGCTACACAGAACATTCGAAACTATGAACTGACCATATTTTCTGTTGAATATAATTGTTCTGACAGTGGAAAGGTCTGTTAGTAACTGTCTGAAAATATTAGCAAAGTATTTGAAAATATTCGAGACCGATCGGGAGTCCATAATCATGAAAATAAAGTTTGCAATGAATCCGTTATAGTAAGTTTTTGGTAACGGTTCGCTTCTGAACACAGAAGCTTCGTCAGACCAAGGGTGTCGGTACGAAAAGTGTTCAGGTTTAAATGGCATTCTCTTGACCAATCCTGAGTTCTCTAAGCTAGACAGGGGAGATCAAGATAATTGATCACACCCCGTAATTGCTGTGTTCATCCCTAATTGTTTATTATGTGTACAGGTGTGAACAGCGTCTGCTGACGCACTGCTTACGTAATCATGTGCGCATTAGGTGTCAAGTTCGTTAATCCTTATCCGCTGCAAAACCGAACGCCAGATAGTTGAGATATCCGCCCCATCCACTTTGTTCACCGCATTCGCCCCAGCCTTTGTTATTTCAACAGCCTCGGCGTGAAGTCTTTCCATATAAGATTTCACACCCCGTCTTATCACTTTCACGTTATCAAGACCTACGCTGTGTCCAGTGTCTAGCACGTGTTCAGCTAGTGCAGAAACCCGAATCAGTGATTAATATTCACTGGGATTGCGGGGTCGCTTTCCCACCCGTTTCCTGTGTTCGTTACCCTAGTGCAAAGTTCTCTAGATATTTGCCCAATGTAAACACCCGCGCAACCCTGGCAGTTGATTTTCTAGATGAAGTTTGTCGCACAACCTACAGGTGTCTTATCTTTGAGATGCATTAATACGGAACGGAGAGTTCTACCTGCCTCATATGTTACTCTAATACCTGCGCTATTCAACATTCGACTTATTCCGGTAGAGATACCGTAGCTCGCCAAACTTCTTCCGTTTTCGGTTGCGGATGTTTAACTCGGTTCAATTGGCGCTTAATTAAGCTCTTGGTGTAACCATTATTTGCAAGTCGGCAACTGACATCTTCATGAGCTCGTCTCTTATCTGCATCATCGCTGCAGAGGCGCTCAACCTTGTAGAATTGCGATTTTGCCATGGACTGAAATACCCTTTTTGGGTGCGCAGATGTGGATCTCAAAATGGCATCCGTGTCGATAGGCTTACGATATACCATTGTTCTTATCTTGCCGTTGTCTTTCTGCGCGAGACAGTCCAAGAACGGAAGTGTCCCTTCCGTAGACTCGGTTTCTTTTGTGAACTGGATTTTTGGATTCAAACTATTGAGATAAGTATGAAATGCTTCTAGTCTGTTTCGCTTTATGATAACGAATGTATCGTCGACATAGCGCCACCATATTTTGGGTTTTAACGCTTCGTTTCTCAAAGCTATCTCTTCGAAGTGCTCCATGTACATATTCGCTAGCACTGGAGAAATGGGTGAGCCCATCGCCAAACCATCGTTTTGCTTGTATAGCTGTCCATTAAATAAGAAGTGGTTCATATTTAGACAAATTGCTACACCGTTGATGATTTGTTTGTACACTCAAGTTGGTACGATCCTTCAAGGTCATATCGGAGTTGAGTGATTTCCTCACTAATTCTAAAGCGCTTGTAGTGTCAACATTCGTGAACAAGGAGCTTACGTCAAAACTAACCATCATCTCATCCTCCCCAATTGTTACGGTACTTAAGCGACGAACAAAATCAAACGAGTTCTTAATAAAAGAATTCGTGTTACCAACTAATGGTTTCAAAAGCTGAGCAAGGTGCTTAGCCAATTCGTGTGTTGGGGATCCAATGTCGTCTACAATGGGCCTTAAGGGGATGCCTACCTTATGTATCTTCGGAAGTCCATAGAACCTGGATGTCTGAGCAGATTTAGGGTAGAGCATGAACCATAATCTTTGACCAAGGTTTTCCTTAATTCCTCGCAGGTATCTTGAAACAACCCTCTTACGGTTATTCATAATGGTCGTAGCTCTAAGGTTGTCAATAACCTGATACGGACCTTCAGCAAGGTGTTACTCTGCCTTATCTCTATAATCACTTTTAAAATGAATCACAGTTGCCTTGCCTTTATCTGCCTTACTGATCACTATTTCCTCTTATTTTCGCAATTTAAGAAGTGCTTGTTGTTTATCTCGCATAAGGTTCATCCTTTCTGGTTGTTGTGTTTTGATAATACTAGATATGCCGTTTCGCAGTGCATCTGCCTGATTTTCAGGTAGCTGGTTGAGGGCGGATTCTACGCAAGGAATAACATCCTTAGCTTTCAAGAATTTTGTACTTAAGGAGAGTTTTAAGCCCTTTTCCAACAATCTTTGTTCGGTTTGCGATAGCGGCCTATCTGATAAATTAAATACTTTAGAATAATGTCGCGCCCTGTCATCAAAAGAACTAGCAGAGGTACATTTATCTTTTGAAAATATTGTTCACTCATGAATTTTACTCGGCTGACCAGTTTTCATTCTGTGATTTGTGTAACCGTCTCTGTTCGTTCCACTTGACTGTTGCTTTAACACTAACTGTAAATCCGCCTCACGATTGATCCTGAAGTCTTATTGCACATATGCGTTTACTTTCCCTTATTGTACATTAGTGAATTTGTTCCCTAGCATTGTGAATATAATTAAATGAACAGCACAGGGAGTCTTACAGTGGCTCCATGAGCCGCGGGGACTGCTTTGGCAATTTTGTCTTTGATTTCCTCCGCAGCTTGTGACTGTTCCATGTTATGCGCTGTAGCATACGCTTTAGCTAGTCGGCCATCGATGAATGCCAGAAATTCGGTGTAGTCGACATAGCTAAAAGAAAAAGCGGTCAGGAGTAATGTTGTATATGTGATGGTGGTTTAAGATGAACAACTGAATTGATTTTATTGAAATTCAACTGTTTAAAACTTCGTGTATTTTTGTACACTACCATATTTATTTGACTCATCATCATCATAGACAGCATTACACCGATAACAAGTACGAGGTGCATAACTGCCTTAGGACCATGATATAGTAAACAAATAAGATGTTGGGACGGGTGGGATCTAAAATGTTATTGAACCTATAAAATATCGGACATGGACACACTGGGGTGCCTACACCTTGAATCAAACATGCATTCAAGCAAATGTTGTGAATGAGTGGAGCGACATCGGCATGACAGCTTCCATACGTCTTTCATTACCATGCATCATAATAAGCTTTCCTCGCCACTTCAATCGAAACCGGACAAGATGAGTTTGGAGTGGCGAACAAAACCGTGTTAGGAAAACGATGATTACAAATTCGTAATACGTGGCCTAACCTGCGAAGTCTATGCACGTCAACTTGTTCTTCGATGTCTACATCAATATCAAAGATTCTATTACGGATAGATGCCTTATGTATACCATAGTGCCAAGTAACTCCTGCGATGATCCAAGTTTCACATCCGTCAGGTAAAACCGCACGCCCCTACCCTTGAGGTTTAGTGACAAACCGGTATTACGCCACAGATGATCTAATTTAACAAGAGCTACCGTAGCTCTGGAAATTCGAGCTGAGATCTCCTGATTTAAACAAGCGTTACTAGTAATGCAACTACCCAAATAGGTAAAACAGTCTACAGTAGCAAGTTCCTCATTATTGAGGCTTACCGCTGTTTCGATCGGATCAATATCTTGTAACAGAATTTTGCACTTCGAATGTTTGAACCGCATTCCGAAAAAAATGGTGTGATACCACATAGTCGGTCTAAAGTAGACTGAGCATCCGCATAGCAAACAAATAGTAGAACTACAACGGCGGCACTTTCTAAATCAAAACGTATCTTATTGTGGTGTATCTGAATGCCGGTGTGGGTACTCCTGCATTACATGGATCCATTATAGCGTCAATTACAAATTTGAAGAAAAATGTAAAATTCGGACACCACTGACCATAGCTAAGTTGGCTGACACAGGCTATTGTTCACCTGTCATGCTGATGTCGCTCTAATACTCAAACGAAACATTTTGAATGCATATTCCATTCGAGGTGTAGGCACCTCATCCCGGTTTGTTTTTGCTTACTCTTCTATAGAATCCGTAGCTATTTGAGTTACTTCTATATCTTTTTGGATTTTACTTTTTCATGGTTGTGTGGCACTTATGCATTCGGCACATGCTACCGGTGTAATGCTGTCTAAGATGATGATGTTGACACTTAAACTGAAGAAAGATCGCACCCCTTTTTGAAAATAGGTATGATTACAGATTCTTTTTAAAACTGGGGAATAGTTTGCGTCCCATACCTGACGAAAAGGTCAACTAGAGTGCTTAATAGAATATCACAACCCTCCTTGAACAGAACCTGGTTCAGTCCATCAGAACCAGCTGCCATAAGTCGTTTCATTGACTCATTAGTGAGCTCGATTTCGGCTTCTTTTAGAGGCGTTAAATCCACGGGTTTACAACAGAAAACAGAAGGCAATGTACCATCTGCGCCTGGCAAGCCAAATTGCTCATGAAAATGCCCCGCAACCGAGACAACCGGCGATCTATGCTCGAGATTAAGGCGCCGTCGTTCGTTGTGATTGTCTCGCTAACTCCAATTGTTTTAGAACCTGTAGATCGAATCACCTGAAACAGCTTCCGGACATTTACCGAATTGCGGCTACCTCCATGTCCTCAATCTCCTCTATCTGATTTAATGATACGCTTGAGCTTATTTCTGATCAATTTTCGTTCTGTTGTAGGTGGAACTGCCACAGGCGTCTCCGAGGCATCGTGTATTTCAGTAGAAATCTTATTCCACTGCTGTGTGATATTTTCAAAAACCGCAGTCGGAAAATTATCTACTAAACTGCCGCGATAAGCTTGCTGAATTTCGGGATCCGAAAGCTTCTCAAAACCTTTGCGCTTAGATATGCTTGTCTTTGGACCGGAGAATTTTAATGTAAATCTCGATCAATCTAATGCGTCATCAGAATTCACGCTAGTGTTCCATAGAGAGCGACAGTCCTCTCTATCTAGCGCTGATGGCGATATGGCCGGTTTGTGTCTATGGCAGATCATCTTTAGGCGGACGCCAAGTTGCACACTGCCGCATTTTATGCCTAATCGAAGTGCATCTAATAAATAGTCTGCGCTGTGCACAAAAGTAAAGAAAACGTTCACCATTATCTGTCCGCTGAGCATCGAGATAAAGAACCACCGATATGTGACTCAGTAACATCTAGGCGACCAAGTTGAACATTTATATCCCCACCACGAATAATGATATCAGAAAGAGAGTGTATCCAGTTCGTCGTAGAAGATATCTTTGGTGTCATCGGTGCTATTATTAGTCGGAGCGTAATTGGCAACAACGAACATGCAGCGCTTACTTTGAGTTCGGGAAGTAGTGTTGATAGAAGTAGCTAATCGGACGGCACACATCCTGCTATTGACGGGAATCCAGTTTAAAAGTGAGCTATCGGCACGCGAACTCTGAACTATACATACATCCATTTGGCCTGAGGAGGAAGCAGAAGCGTCACCTGAGCAGCGCAAAAATACTTGTTGGAAAGAGTTTGTTCAGCCAATTCGATTATCTTTGAGGGATCATAATTTCTTTTCTCAGATAAGCAACAAATGTCGATGGACAACGAATCCAGACAGATGGCAAGAGCCGCTTGCTGACCCGATTGACGCCGCATTCGTACATTCAAAGCACCTATGAATGCAGACGCGTGCCTTTTTATAAAGTGAGTTTTGTGTTTAGGATATGTTAAACTTGGAAACGGTTCCGATCGACCGCTTGTCAAACTGGACGCTGATGTATAAGATTTAAAACGCGGGAAGGAGAAAGGACAGTAAGATTGAAGAGTGCAGGACTGCAGTAGCTTGTTTTCGCTTACCCGCCCTGGTGTATGCAGCAGGTAAGGTGACCCGATTTATCGCTATGAAATTGGAATTATTTGTGATTGTCATGATGGTATGTGGACTGGTATACTGCCAGGTCACCCATGCCTAGACAGGAGAACAATTAGGGTTCTCGACCAAAGTTGTTGTCTAAAAGGCTTTACCCACAAAGAGTGGGCTGAAACTGTGTTCCTCTGACATTCCTGGTATGAATAACTCAACCCAGTAGAGCTCGGTGGGTCGAAGAGGTACACATGCCATCGCAGCACGTTAAGATCCAGTCTCCGCGCGATGGATTTGTTTTATTTAACTATTTACGTTTATTAGTTTTCCAGCTATTTTTATTGGTCTGTTCCTGCGCTTTTTGAAGTTGTAATCCCTCGTAATTGTAACTGTTAAACAATAGTGTTTTTTGCTTCAACAGTACCGTACGCATATCACGTATTATCTTGTAAATATTATTTGTGAGCTTCGATGCGTAACTCAACCGTTTGATAGACATATTGGTGTTTATCTTGCGACTGAAATATTCGACGTTGGATTCGATTTTCTGCCGACGGATTTGTCAGACACAGCTGGTCTTATTTGATATGAATGTGGAGGTGAATTGGTTATAATATTTGAAATGGTAAGTAGTCGATAATAAACTTTCTTGACTACATGTTATGGAGAATCGGACGTGTCTTTCTCAGTGAACTAAACATTTTTAATATTGACAATGAAATCAAATCACTTAATTTTCCCTATGTTTCAACTAAATACGTCAGGTTCGTCATATTTCTATTCCATGGTCCCCATGGTTACAAAAGGACATGATCTTGCTGCAACAGGTATACCACCGCGCTACAAAACTGGTGACCGGGCTATACAACTGGCCATACGAGGAGCGGATTGTAACTCTAAACCTCTTTGAATTTTCGTACCGTCGTCTCAGGGGTGACTTGATCCTGCTTTTCATCATTCTGCATACAGTGGATCAACCACTTGAACACCTGTTTCATCGGCAAGAAGCACGTGGTAGCAGATCGCATGGATACAAGTTAATTATTCCACACTCCATATCAAATTGTCGAAGGTTTTTCTTTGCTGTCAGAGTTTGTTTTATATGGAACTCCCTGCCCCCACATACCATTTGCGCAACAAGCCTGAACATGTTCAAGGCTGAACTTGACAAGTATATGTTGACCAAACCCAACCTTGCACCTGACTTTCCATATGTATAAAACATTTGTGTTGTTTTTATGAATTCCCTATATGTTTAATCTGTGGTTACTGTAAAGTATTTGCTTTTTGGACCATTGAAACTTTGAATTACTTTGAATCATCGTGCCATTATCTAAATTTGAACTGACAACCTGATTCAATTTTTCATGTCAACTATGTGACTTGCCTTCTCCACTCACCTGTTGAGCCAGTCAAACTGAAACCTGTGGTTAATGCCCAGGGAACGTTCCCGCTTAGTTTATTCGATAACTGATTTTGAAATCGATTTCCGCGTGATCAATTGTATGATGTTTTGTACCTGCCTTTTAAAACTATATTTTTACAGTGGCAACCAGTAGAACTTAAACCAAACTTGTTAATTACGGTTTGTCTGTTTTGGCCAATTCTCAACGTGAGATTGAAAGCAGCGCATCGCTTCAATGCAAGCAACGACTGCCTCTCTATGAAAATGTAATTCACGGATGTAAGTCCTACCCATGATTTCATCTTGTTTGTGTGTTTCCCAAGGCTAAATACGAGGAGTAGATTATGCACTTATGAAACGGTGTGTGAATAGGTTGTTAATCGATGGGTTTCCCTACTCCTGTGAACCGTTTTGATGTCGATACAACCGTTGTGAACGTTTGTCTATGATTGCTGCCAGTGACTCACATACTAACACGATTAATGTCAACGCTGGACGAAGTTGAATCACGTCACTCGTATGAAGACAGTCAAGCGCAACAAAAGCGTTTTGTAAGCAATCAGTTGGTGATTGATTAAGTTTCGAGTGTTTCAGTTTGTCGGAAAGTTCATTTGCTAGTGAAGTTGAAAATCAAGTGTTTCCCACCCATTAACATGCGTGACCCCTAGTGCGCGCACCGGGCTAATCGGTCAGTAGATGTCATTCACACCTGCCAAGACTAAAACAATTAAGGGATTATACGGCACGTAGGGGTGGTGGTGCGTCAGTTGATACAGAACTCGCCTGTCCTTCTTAACGAGCGCAGAACCCACCATGGACTGTGCAGTTCTTAACCAGCTTATCATTGGTCAGGTGAATGTAATTTAAGCTTGATCTCTGTTCGTAATGACACCCTTGGTCTGACGAAGCTTCTGTGTCAGAAGGGAAACGATACCAATAAACTACTCTCACCGATTCACGACAAACTTTATTTTTTCATGATTATGATTCCCCGATCGGTCACAAACATTTTCCATTACGTTTCCCACCCGATTTTTCACACAAGTCTACATGCCAATTGCATGTCAGATTCCCCTGTAGTATGGGAAACGGCTTAACTAATAAGCAGGTGAAGCGTTGCTGAAATGTATGGATTAAGGTGTTGTAATAAAATTTAAAACTTTAAACAATGATATTTCTGTTCCTATGGATTTCGCGTTGCATGTCTCTAAATTTAAAACCTTAACCCTCAAAAATATCGTACATTCACTAGTATAAGTTACATTCAAGTTTCAAATGTAATTCACCAATAAGACGTATCCAAGTTAACGATTTCAAATACTATTTAATAAGTCTGAAAATGCACTGAATACAATAAATAATGCAATTATTCAGAGTGAAAAAATTGCATATTTTTAAATTTTACTGGATTACTTCAAAGTATTTATAGCGTGTGTTTCGATTAAACTATCGTACCGATGGGATGTGAGCACCACAATATATTGTGCTTTTATGAACTCCTCTAGCGCTTTTCCAGGAATACCTGTGGTTCTCTGTTTGAACATCGTGGCTCTTTGTAAGAACCCTATAAAACTGCGGCAGTATAACTTGAATGCACGGGTGGGCAATCATGCAGTGCTTCTGGGCTGCGCGGCTAACACATTGCTTAATTGATTGACCACTGGTAGTGAGCTGCATGCGGAAAAATGCAGGTGTCTCACTACCATTTCTATTTTTCTTCTCATAATTGTCTCGGCCTGGGCAACCTGACAGTATCTTGGCCCACGTTCAGTCGCCCTGTGCTGCACTTTGCCTGGGCCAGGCTTGTCATCAACAGAAACACAAATTATCGTAAATTTTATCTTAAACAACTCAACATCTGTTAAGATACGTTTTTTCGCAATCAGTCCAGAGTATACCGTTGACATTTTCGTCGAGTATGGTGATGCATTGAACCTGACGCAGTCAAGACACTTGGTAACAGAAATGAGACGCTTAAAATTATCGGAATATATTAACATAAATATCTGTCGGCCCGAATTTTTATCTATCTATCTATCTATCTATCTATCTATCTATCTATCTATCTATCTATCTATCTATCTATCTATCTATCTATCTATCTATCTATCTATCTATCTATCTATCTATCTATCTATCTATCGAAGACGGCGGCAATATTTGTTACACAATACGCGTACTTATTGTTTCATTCAATTCGGCGCAATGATTTTAAATCGTCTATGTGGTAAGGTGTTACGTGAACGAGTGTGTGCATGCTTAAAATCAATAACTTACTGCTTATCGATTCATTCGTTCAATGCGCTGCACTTAGATTATTCTTAGCACCTGTGTCCCACCCGCTAATTACAGTTTCAACGCAAAACTCAGGCCGTCATCTAGAATAATAGCAAAAACTTAATTCTGTGGTCAACTAGTTTTTTTCGAATTTTTGGTCTTTATTGGTATTCACTTGGTAAAATTATGTGCTGATTCATCAGAAAATTAACTAGTAACTATGATGAGGGATGGGTTCCAACAGGAATAATGGAATAATGATGTCCGTATGTGATTTTGTTTGAACCTTTCACATTTAGTAAACCAAATACTTAGTGTGTAGGATTTGGTTTTTGTATTACACATCTAACTCTAAAATACACAACTTGTTGAAATCAGTAATAAACCAGGAAATAAATATAATGTGTTATAACATAAGCTGCTCCAGCCGAGATTGATAAATGTCAAGACAAAAAGAAATTACTGACTAATCGTCTCTAGGCGCATTAGTCCATTCTACGGGTTTTGATGTCTTCGCCTCAGCTGTCCTGAAGATCCTTCTGCCAAGTCTCGGTAACAAGCTATGGGGAACCGCATAAACGATAGAGAACGGATCTTCAGGTTTCCCGACGTGACATTCGTTGACCCGGTTGTATATAAGCAAGATGTCTCGTTTAATATCTACAAGATCCATTTTTGTTTTCTTTTATTTACACATCGTAGAGCATGATGCGAAATTACGGGAAATAAATCCTTTTCTTCTAATACATTTACGAATCAATTTGTGCAAACCTGCACGTTAAACAATGAAGCGCTCGGACATGACGTTTCTTGTGTCTTGTTTCGTTATGTCCAACCATGAGCGAATGCTTCGCTTTTACTTGTTTTTTTTTCGTTTATTAGTTAATCACAGAATCAATTCATTTCCATTTTGAAATTTACTAGATGTACATAAATTTCATATTTGAGGACAATTAATTTCTGTTATCAATGTTTCATCACCGTGGCTCCAAAGATCCAAAGCTGGTCTGCAATTTCATTAAAACGAAGCGGTAAAGCTGATAATTTATACATTTTGTGGGGTCATGAGCTCTCACAGTTTTCCCCCGACTAGTATCCAAGTACATGTTCCACTTGTCCCTGGTGAGTCATTATGGTTCAACAAAACATGCTATAATGTTCAAAACATTATTACAATATTCAACAAAACATCAGCGGAGATATTATTTTTGGTATTCCATAGCAACATCGACATGACACAAATTAGAAAATGAAACTTGATCAATATACCTGATTTATCCCGCATTAGGAGGAAATCGATGTTACTCTCGAAACTGGCTAGACTGGTACGATCAATTTGGATAACGTAAAACGTGATCACGAACTAATTGTTTTTAAACGCACAGGTTTGTTATACATAAGGAGATGGCTTTGGCCTCAGCCTTTCTCGGAATCCTCTAGCGAAACCTAAGAGAATGCATCCTCTTCTTCGATCAGTCGAAGCTTCCTAACAAGTTTGCAGATGATGTCATCTAGCCTGATGACGAAACGTCCAACAACAACTACGCAAGCTCGGCGAACACAAGTTGAACACGACCTGGTGTGTTTCCTGTGCTTACTGAAGATTGGTCAACATTCTCAGCATAGGAAACAGCTAATGCTCTCCTTCAATTTTCGGCTAAAGTATTTAGTCCGTTAACAATTATATCGACTGAAGAATTACCGCCATCAATTGTGACGCAACCGCTGGCTGAGATGGAGATTAATTCAACGATTTTACAACGACATCTGTGTCAAATGAACCCTAGGAACTCACCTGAAGCGGACGGAATCACAACAACTGTACTGAAATCCTGTGACGAGCTGCTGTGTGAGCCATTACGTGAATTGTTTAAACATTCTCTAACCAAAGGTGTGATGAAAACATATTGGAAGACAGGAATAATTTCACCTATCTACAATGGAGATAGACGTTCTGATCCTGCAAACTACCGTCATGTCACCTTACTTCCTTTGGATGTTTACCTGATTCTTGATCTGCTCAGTATGCAACCATAACCCGTTTTTGCTTGTTATATTATTCGTAGTTTTCATATTAACCTGTGGTTATTTGTAAAGCTATATGCTTTTTAGACCATTGAAATTGATTTGAATTGAATTCCTGTGATATCCAAAGTTCTAGAGCGTATAGTGACGGAAAAATGGTTCATCACTTGGAATTTACTATCTGTAACGCCGTATGGTTATCGTAAATCTCACTCATGCTTGACAAACTTGTTGACGGTGTTAAACGACTGGACCCAAGCGGTTGACGAAAGAGCTAGCATGCACGCTTGATATCTAGATATGTCCAAAGCTTTCGAACGAGTTGATCACTTTCGATTACTACGAAAGCCGAAGCAGTCATCCCTTTGCGTTTGATCGAATCAACGGTCACCACGACTGTTTTACTCGATAATTTACATCCAATTCATTGCGATACGTTCCCACGCGAACCTCGAAAATTTCATCTCTCAACCGTTATTCGATTGATACGCGCCTAGGGTTTTTTCGTGGAAGCTATCTAAACCCACATTCAACGATCAGCTATCGGATTTCAGGACCCAAGAAAACTACGCGTGATTTGTGTCAAATTTGCAAAAAGGGGGTAAGTGTGAAATCGAAAGTAGTCATGTGTTATATGTGCTCTACTATGATACACACTAATTGCGATAATGTTTTGACTGAAGAGGCAGTTGACTTTTTTAATAATGCTGAAATTCCAGTTGTCTGTTATGTGTGCAGTGTCTGTAGAACAAAGCCGTTAAACGGAGCCGAGACCAATGTATCACAATCAGAAAACCTAGAAGATCGGATCAAATACTTAGAGAACTGTTCTCAAAAATTCGACGAAACATTGAAGTCGATAGTAAATGCCCACAATAACTCACTAAAAAGTGAAACCAACCTAAACCCAATGCTAAATCCCGTACCTCCACAAGATGTTCTACTACGTAAAGAGAATTTGCGGGCGGCTGAACAGCTTAGTGATGCAAACGCTAGCTGCGACTCAGATGTTAGCCAGCTTGAAAAGTCGAAGGGGTGTCTATTGACTGTCCACCAGCAGAATGCCTCAACCTCCAAAACAAATACTGAAATCAAAGCAAATTTGATGAATCTCAGTGTAATCCGCACCAACTTACCGGAGACATCCCGGACACTTTTCTCAAGTAGAAGAACTCACGACATTGAACAATGGTACCAGCTGTGTCCAATAATGGATATGAGCTCGATACAGCCTGATTCAATAACCCGCCTAAGTCGGTACCCCAATTCTTCTCATCTTGACGAACCGCGTTTATTGAGTACAACTCTTAAAAGCTAAAAAGAGATGAAAGACGTTCTTCTAAACTCATACTTGCTCCGTACATTTTCATAGACCAAATGTCGCATACATGTTTATATTCCGTGGTGGGAGAGAAAAAGTAATTTAAACAATGGGGAAAAATCTGACCAACGCAGTGTAATTCTTCTTGGTGTTTCCGAACACACTAACACTGCTTCAGGAAGTGAAATACAGCACCATGATTACGAACAGTGGCTCCACGTTACCAACAGCATCGGAGCTCACGAGTCAGTCGTTGTGGACACGTTTAGAATACCACGGTCACCAAACTATACAGGTGACGGGACAAAACCTCTAAAAATAACCTTTTTAACAAGAAGTATGATGGAATCATTAGTGCCAACTGGAAAGCAAATCATAGGAATCTCCGGAATGATGTCAGAATGAGTGACCCAAAACTTTCTACGCCGAAACCGCCTAATGAACCACGGCTTCTGCAATCAGATGAGACTCCGATTAGAAACAATGCGGCAATCCACAAAACAACAAATGCGCGACTCTCGAAGGGTCGCACAAATAGGCGAGCTTTCAGCTCCATCACTGTATACGAAAACCACAATCAATTACCTATACGCAAACACACAATGCCTGGTAAACAAACTACCTGAAATAAAGGATCTCTGTAATCAGTATTCACTCGACGTCATAGCAATAAGTGTGATATGGTTCCAACCTCACATGAGCGATCGCGAAATCTCGATTCCAAAATTGACCCTGTTTCGGAGAGACCACTTAAGAACAGGTGGTGGAGTAGCTGGTTACCACCACGAACGTTTATACAGTACGGTAGTTACAAACACTGATCTAGATCTGGAAGAAAGTATATGGTGTAACTTGAAGCTCGAATCAGGCGACAGATGCATGGTTGGTGTAGTTCACCATCATCATCGGATGCACATAACTAAAAACTCTTGAAAGCAATGCAGTTCGTCGGAAAACAGCGCAATTCAATCTGTCTCAAATATATAAGGGAGTAGATCACTAGACTACAAATTTCACGAGCTGTTCGATTACATCCCCTTGTGTAATCATGTTTTCGAATATACTCTACAACGAAATTTGCAACAGACATCTGTTCTAGACCTAGACATAACCTCTAAAGCCACGCCCGTTGAAGATGTTCAGTATCACCCTCCGCTTGGTCGAAACGACCACCTCGTTCTGCTTTTTCTAACTTGTGCAACGCCAGTAGAATGTTAAAGCTAACAAAACGAAATAGAAAAGCGGTTTACATTGGTTCGATGGAAACAATGGTTGATTTCGATGAACATAATATTAATTTTAGTGATCCGGACTTGCATTGCACAACCCTGACAGATTGCATAATCAACGTGATACATTTCAATTCTAAATATGTCCCGAAACATAATAGCAAAGAACCCCACTTCAGAATTCGCAATCGCCCAAGAAAATGTTTGACAAAGCGATATATGACTTGCGCTATTCACAGGGTCACCAGAACTGAATCGACCAGGGTAAACTTTTGCGAATTGCGGAATCAAGTCACAAATCTAATCCGGGGGGATAAACAATATCACCAGCTTCAGCTGGCAGTAAGAATTCAGCGAAATCCAAAATTGCTTTATCGAACCGTTAACAGCACTACCGCCAACGCTCTCGCCAATTTTTATTCAAGAGTTTTCACTCCCAAGGATGCATTGCAACCATGGGAATTGTCAGCACCAATTGTGCGGGAGACTATATGCGACATATGCATCAATTCTGAAATAGTGCAGCACCACCTACGCAGGTTGAATATCAACAAGTCCCCGGAGGCTGACGGAATCACACCCGCAATCCTAAAGTTATGCGGCAGTCAATTGTGTGAACCACTTTGTGATTTATTTAATCACTCTTTGAGGGAAGCTGTTGTACCGACTGACTGGAAGTGAGGAATAATAACACCAATCTACAAAGGTGGAACTCGTTCTAACCCAGCAAATTATGAGTCACCTCGAAGCACAAAACTTGTTGTCCAGAGAGCAACATGGATTTCGGAAGTGTCGTTCTTGCTTGACTAACCTACTGGAGACAATGGACGATTGGACGCGGGCAGTGGATGATGGTGGTTGTGTGCATGCGTGTTGCTTCGACATATCAAAGGCGTTTGATCGCGTGGATAATTCTATACTCATGAGCAAGCTGCACGATGTGGGATTAATGGGTGCTTTCTTACTTGACTGAGAAGCTACCTTCTTGATCGCAAGGCAACTGTACTTATCGATGGTGTGAGGTCTAGGGAAATCGAATCCACTAGCGTTGTCCCACAAGGTTCGGTACTTGGTCCGGTTCCCTTTTTGGTCTACATCAACGACCTTCCGAAACTTGTCACAGCCAAAATGGATCTCATTGCAGATGATGTTAAACTTCGGACGTAAATCACGTCAAGCGTGGACTGTTTGCGCTTACAACGCGATTTGGATATATTGAGCAGCTGGTCAAAGCGAAACAAGCTTCCATTCAACTTAAGAAAGTGCAAAATGTTGCAAATAGTTAAAAGTCTTCCATTTTCCTACAACCTTGGATCGCAACAACTGGAATTGACAACGAAAGAAAAGGTCATCGGCCATCAGGTGTTTCATGAGCACCCTTTCATTCGCAACGAGATTTTAGAAAGCGATGTTTCAACTATTTTCCCTTACCCACTCTGGATCTGCTAGATACCTACTGGGATTTATAAAAGAACTATGACGCTAATAATTCCTATAAAAGGTCATGCTTACCAAGGGTATATCTACCGCCAAGTGATTCATGCTTTTTTGCCATTCAGTGATAAAGTGGGTTGTTAACTACGAAAATATTATGAAATTTTAAAATTGATAAGTGAACAATTATTACTCAGCATACCCAGTAACGGGTGACGTTGATCAAATTATCAACTTCTGATAACTATAAACCTGGCAGCCTTACTGTTGCATTAGAAAATCTAACAGCATCGCTTTCGACACTCGGTTGAGTGTAACTCAAAACGGATAACTTAGGGTAGATCTTGCGCACTAATCGCCTTACTTTTATGAATATTGCCACAAAAATTGCTCGATGATGTTCAGCCAGTTGACGCTCTATAGATCGATTTTAATAAAACTTCCGATTCCATGAAAAACCGCCTTCAAGATATCAAGTTAGCAGCAAAGTTCATAAGTATTAGACTTGTTGCTCGAATAAAAAAGTTCCTTACAGATAAGACCTCTTGAGTTCGGTTAGAATCCACACTGATTGATCAAATAGATTGGATATTTCTGTTCCTCAACTTTCGGCACCCGGTCCTCTCCTCTTCCTAATATTCGTTTATGGCGTTCGTATTAAAGTGGCCATGATTCATTTTTGCTGATGATGTGAAATTCATCGGATCAACGAATGAATATACCCTCATGCACGACCTTGATCAGGCCATACCAATGAGATCTCCACTGAAATTCAATTAGAGCGACTTCCTGTGAGCATTTGTTGACGAGATTCCGGTCACAGTGTAGAGCAACTCACTCAGCGTTAACCCCCCACAGTGTTGTAGGGATTAGCTGTAATGTTTAGGGTTGACTGCAAATGGGAATAACAGGGTGTCCATCTGGTTCAGTATGCTCACAAGTTTCCGTCTAAAATCAGTGCTCTTCTGCGGAAAACGATGTATCTCAGCCATTGTACAATGCATTATTTCGGCTACATCTAGAATAGTGTGTCTAAACCTGATGCCCTTAACACCCAAAGGACATTATTCCACTGAAAAGTGTACAACCTTCCGCAGCTCGCATGGTTTATGGTCAACGAAGTTCAACGTATTCTGAACGCCTGACGTCTCTATATCTCTTTTCCCTTAGGCATCGCCATTTAAGGGGTGAATTGATTGAGATGTTCATAATCATGAATGTGTCAATTGCAGCCGAATCAATGACTACCTCGACCGAATCCCCGAGCTCGGCATACGCGGTCTTTTAATTTTATTTGTTAAGCTTGTGGGCTAGATACCAGATTCTGTGAATTGAATTTATGGAAAGGTCTTTCAGAAGAGTTAATCGCCTGCAGATTCTGCCTCAATTTTTAAGCATGATCTGAAATACAACTTGCGTAATTGGTTGCCTAAATACTCCCGTGGTTGCTATCAAAGCCTAGGTAGACCGCTACCAGTCACCTTTTCCCATCTTTATAAAAAATGATAAATGTTGGGAAAATTGAAAACATTTTTTTATTCTTTGACGTTCTGCGTTTATGCAGAGTTTTTATTTAGCTGATTTCATACCACGCTTGTAATAAGCGAACTATTGTTTTTGGAAGCATGGGCTATAAGATTATGCTTCATCACATAGTCCGGATAAACTCGCGATCGCGAAAGATTTCAAACAAAAGAAATCGAGAAAACTTTGGCAGTGGTAGCGCTTCTCTGCAGCATTTCATAAAAATAAATTCTGGATAATCAATTTGCCAATTTTACTCCTGTGTTAATTGAACTAATATGTTATTGCACTTAGTAGTCATTTCGAAATTTAAATTAGCCACAATATGTTAATTATAGTAATTTTTGAATCAAGCTCTACCAGATATCTTTTGTGATGGACAAAATATATGTGAAAACTCCAGTTCTAAAAATATCGAGAACAAAATGACTTAAGATTGCATACGGGTGTTCGAAATTTGATGATTTTCTCAGCGATCTTGTCAATTCGAGTAGAATGGGAATAATATAGTTAAACTAGCCCTTCGAAAAATGGTAATTGCTTGCTAATTTCACTCACCGTTTATTATTCCCGATAAATGCACGAAATTCGATGTCCACTCTGTTGGCATCCAATCCTTTGCTGTAAATGTGACTGTCCGTACATATTTTCCTCAATGTCTTGTCGGTCGCTGTGTTAGATCCTTTTTTCACAAAATTACAAAATGCCAAATAACTATCATGTAACTCCTGGGACATGATCGCGAGAATTCCGTTCGAACCGGTCCTGCTCAATTCCCAAAATGGGTTCTATGATAGCCATCACTATTGACCAATCACAGTGTAGCGTCTGTCTCGTGGACACGGATGCACCAACCAAGAACCGATCCGAAAGTGGTCGATTCAAGGTCATATCGATTGGACCGAATGGTAAATAATCCATTTAACGGACGCATTAAACGAATTGCTTGTTAAAATAATACGTTTATATTATTATTTGATTTTGGAAACTGCATTGATTATGTGACATTATAATACGATTATATATGTGTTGGATCAAACAAAGTTCACTAATGTGTCTGCGTTGTTAAGTTAAAGAATCTTGCTTTTATTTTTCGAGATATTCTGGGTAAAAATGTACAATTTCATCTGAGTTTTACCCACAGCGAAGATCACGTTAAATCAGGCTTGCTTGCCGAAATACCTCCTTGATGGTGCCTGCTGTATGGGCTCGGTTCTCCGGGCTCAGCGAAAGGTTTGGTGGTCGTGTCTGAGGATGTGGTAGGTTTTAGCGTGGCAAGCGTTCTCTCTATAAAAAGCCACAAAAATATATTATGACATCATGACGCGGCGGATGTGATTCGCTGCATCAAAAGTCACTGCCCTTGTCATATCTAAGGACAGTGCACGGTGCACAAGCGAAAACTGCTCTAATCAACCAAACAACGGGGTTATCGGGCCCCGAAGTGGAAATTTCCTGGAAAAGGGCGAACAAACAGCTTCGCCGGTCAACCTCCACCGACTGGTGCAAACCGCTGTCACACTACGGCCTTGTGTGTCAAGCCAACAGGCTAAAGGCTCGGGGTGTGACACAATAAACGAAATCTTGGTTACTTCAGTGAAGGCAACCGGGTAGTATCACGCCTGTATTCAACGAAATACATGATTACAATGTCGCACACTCTCGCTACGAATACTGCCTTCGAAAGCTACTCTTCAAAATCAACTGCGAAAGCATACATCATCCCCTCACCCTCTCTTCCTGATGCACTTTGGACCATCAATGCTGGACGCATATAGTCGCAGCCTGTTGTTCAGATACAGGTGTCGATTTCCAACGCTCTCCTTTGACCGCGTGCCCCGATTAGGGTTGCATCGTTTAATGTCCGTACCCTGCAACAACCAGAACAACAGTTTGGACTAGCCCGCTCTATAGAAACACTAGGTATCGGCATATGTTGCCTATCGGAAACCCGTCTTCGTGACATTGATTCGATATTTCAACTGAGTTTTCCTATGCATCTTGGGGGTAGGTTGTGTGTGTCTAGTTATCCCGTTGCTTCCTCTGCCGGCCTAGCTGGTGTTGGAATTCTTAGCCAAAAAGCGGATACCCGTTAATAGCCGACTGTGCGCAGCGAGATTTCAGGGTTAAATAAGAATGAACAAGCACATTGACGAGAGAGGTAACCTATCTGTGATCTCGGCTTACGCACCCACGAACTGTGGGCCAGATGAGGTGAAGGACGAATTCTACAAAGAACTTCGTTCTCTCTTGATGAAAGCACACAGAGGTAATATAGTAGTGCTTGCCGGCGAATTTCCTGCCCGATGTGGAGGTATAGTGCATTCTGAGCGCTTCCTTGGAGGGAAGTATAGCATGCCAGACGACCGAGCAGACAATGGAGAGAGATTGTTGTCCCTCTGTGACGACCACCGCCTCTTCCTCGCTCCAAAAATTTTCGTCATCCTAAGCGCCATCTACATACCTAGCGATCCTCGTCACAACGTTCTTGGGTGCAACTTGACCATATCGCGATGAGCTACAGGTGGCGAGGTAGTGTCAAAAACTGCAGATCCTATTGGAGTACCAGTGTAGTTTCTGATCACGCTATATTGTTCGCAACAATCAACCTTTAATTGGGAGGTAAACCCAGACAAAACCATCCCAAACTAGAAACAAACTCTTCGTCGCTTACTGAAGTAAAAAACAGATTTTGGGATACTTTATCGGCTTTCTTTTCAAAAACATCGGCCGGTCGAGCTACATCTTCAGTGGCACTACTTTAAGCAAGCACTCTACGACTCTAATACAGAATTCTGCAAAGTTGCTCGTCCACCGTCACACCGCTGGATCTCTGCTGAGTCCCTCATGCTACCCGAACAGCGCCGTGCCGCAACGAGTCGTTTAGAGTATGAGGACGATCGGAAGTGTCTTAGGCTCCTAATCAAAGATAGTCTGAGGCAGGACCGTGAGATTTGGTGGAAAAAACGCGCATCGGAGATAGAAAGAGCGTCAGCTATGGGCAACATGCGAAGACTTTACCAATTGATTAATGTCTGTGATCCTAACCCGCAAGGCCTGAGTGAAACCATCCTCGAGGTTGATGGCTCGCGCACAACGAGCTCTCATATACGTTTAGAAAGACGGAGATAAAATTTAATTCTGCAATTTAATCACCACCGTCCTCCAGACATCCCTCAATCTCCTTTGCAATGGTCAGTGTCGCTAGCCCCGACCAGTGTCGAAGAAATACGAATAGAGAACCAATTAGTAAAGCAACACAAGGCGCCGGGCCCCGACGAGCTCCACCAGGTATTTCTCAAGGAAGAAGGCGAGACAGTCGTAGCAGAATTGCGTGAGCTATTCTCGAAGGTTTGGGGTGAATCGCTGATAATACCAGTTCATAACAAAAGGGTCACGGAATGAATGTTGCAACTATCGTGGAATTTCGATTATTCCAGTGGTAGCTAATATATTGGTCGTGATCTCCCTTCGCAGACTTACCCCGATTCGAGAGGACACTTCTCGCGAAGAGCAAGCTGGCTTTCAACCAAGGCGAGAATGTGTAGACCAGATCATTGTTCTGCGTCAGTGGCTAAAACACCGTCACCTGTATCAGCGACCTACCATTGTGATGTTTCTGGATATTAGAGCCGCCTTTGACTCAGTTGACAGATCCGCCCTATGGAACTGATTTCTTCGTAATGTAATTTCATCGAAGTAAGTCGCTATCCTACAGGACTTATACGCTCACTTGATATGGATGGTAAGTACGTACGATAGCCTTTCAATGCCATTCAACACTACTACGTTTGTAAGACAAGGCTGTCCAATCTCTTTTTTGTTCCACTTTGCCATAGAGGACGTCCTCCGGAGTGCTTTTAGTATTTTCTCCACGGGTGGTGTTGAGCTCCATCCAGGTGGGCGTGTTATGCACCTGGATTATGCTGATGATATTGCCTTACTGGCCGAAGACCCAACATTTATTCAACAAGCCTTGTATATGGTGGCAATGAATGGATCTAAGTATGGTTTATTCTTTTGGCCAATTACGTGTAAAGTGATCCCTCAGGACTGGTCAGTTAAACTGCCAAATTTTGCTCTATATGATCGAGTTCTCGTTCATGTTGAGCAGTTCAAATGCCTAGGGCAGTCCTGGTTGGTTGCTGGGGGTCGGATATAAAATGAAACCGTTCCAGAATTGCTCAAAACCTAGACTGCGCATTCACTAAACGTTAAACGCCTGTAAAATACACGTGATTGAGGCTTGCGTTTGAAAGAGACCAGTATTGTTTAACGGGAGTGGACCGTTAGACAGTTCGCGCAGAAGTGATAGTAGGTTGGATGCCTTTCGACAACGTTGTTGCGAAGGATTACGACGTTCTGTGACAACACCACTTTTGAATCTCTGAGGTCAGGACGCCGTCCTAGGAAGCACCGGCACTCGCCTCCGAAGTCATTTAAACGACCTCGTCGTCTCCGCTGGTTGGGCGGGTCCTGTGCATTAAACCCGAACGGTTACAACGCCGAACCCTTTATACGTCAGGCTGGTACACACGGAAAATACGGCTAGTGGTCAGACACTAACTTGGAAGAATGGCTGGGAGAGGTCACTTACTGGTGTCGCCAAGGTTGCCGCGGCCACTTGCTGGATGGGGTGCAAGACATGTGATAAGTTGGCTGACACTTTGCAACGATGTCTAATAAAACGTCATCAATGCGAAAAAATCCATCATTTCTCTATTTTTCTCTGATACTCATTAGTAGATATCTGTTCACACATCTTGATTTTTCACACATTTAAGCTCCTAAGGACTTTCACATTAGCTAATTTAGGAGTCACTAGAAGTTACTAACACTCAGTTTCTTGGCACCCTACGAATAAACTTCTTGATATGTTTCACAATTATACGTGGCAATATCTACGACCAACCTATCACTGAAAATTTGAATCCAAACAATTACACTCGCGCTCACACCATCCGGTTTTATTTCCCCTCTTCATCTTTTTATGCATTGAGCAATAGAGAACCCTGCAGTGGTGTAGAAAGCAACAGCCATTGGATTACGAAATTAAAATGTAAGTAACGCTTATGCTGTACACCCATGGTCGACATTGGCCGAAGGATGCCAATATCAACAAAATTAGATCACGCAGGCTACAATGGTTAAGTTACTGAACTATTTGTAAAAAACTCGCTAGGTTTAGTTTTGAATTCATTTAGGTTTGTTAAGTGAGTAACGGTTGAAGTTAAATACACACTGAATAATAATATGTTCTAGAGGTTGGCCGAGGATCGTGTTCAACCAGTCATAGTAATGGAGAGGTTTCTTTTATGAAATATTTTGTGTAAAAGATAACATCTCCTCTGGTTATTCGATAAGGAAATTCGAATACACTCATATGATTTATCTATCAACATATAGCTTGCTTTATATTCCCAGGGTTACTTTTGCTAGGCGATGACAAATTGGTAGCACAACATTTATATATTTAGAGCAAAGTAGACCATGGTTGCACAATATATTTAATCACCGTCCTCACGTATGTATACTTAATCCGTCAGAATCTCTGGGCATAATATTTCTGAAATA
>JACCGJ010000727.1:37365-87970 GCA_013407085.1 Atriophallophorus winterbourni
GTCTTCGACCAACGTTGTCTGCGAAGGATTGCTCACGTACGGTGGCAACACCACGTTTGCAATTCTGAGGTCAGGCGCCGCGTCTTAGGAAGCAACGGCACGAGCCTTCAGACAGCCATTAACCGACGTCGCCTCCGCTGGTTGGGGCACGTCCTGCGCATGAAACCCGAACGGTTACCACGCCGAGCGCTTTATGCGTCAGCTGGTACAGACTGGAAAAAAGTGGCTGGTGGTCAGCCACTAACATGGAAGAGTGGCTTGAAAAGGCTCACTTCTGGTCTAGCTAGGGTTGGACGAGCGCGCTTGCCTGGATGGGGTTGTGCAATGAGAAAGTGATAGGGTTTGGCTTGACACATTTGCAACGATCGCAATAAACCGAATCAATGGAAAGATGCATTCATCCTATCTTCTCTGAAATTTTTATCGGTCATAAGCTGTAATAAATAAGAACAAAAAATCAAAAAATGGGACCGTGTGAAGAACAATATAATGCAGTCACTGGTATTAGGGAGAGATAGATATATAAAATATAGATATATATAATAGATTATAGAGATATATATTAGATATATATATATATATATAGCACTAACATTATAAAATTAAGTCGACGTTAAATACAACATTTAATGAAATGCAATGCTCATTTGTATGCATTTCTATTACACTCGCCCCACGACCGGTTTCGTGCTGTTTGTACTCATCAGATAGGGACAGTACAATCGGTATTCGCATGCCTTTAACTAGTGGAAGAATGATAAACAAGTTGCGCTTGTATGAAACTTTTGGATAAGGTTGGCACAGCCATCCTGTTGAATTATTTGAGTATATATGGCCGGACAAGCTTTAAAATTGTAATAACAAATAGAACCCTAATAACTGTTTAACGATGAACTTTGAGTAAGCCAAGCCTTGGGGGTATGATGTGAGTACACTAATGCAGAGCGAATAGTCATAATAACTTTGAGCTTTTTAAATAATATTTGGGCATTTGTGCAACTCTTGGTACGACTAATCTGTCCACACAAGTGTGACCACATACATGTGGAGGGAGTAGAACGCATATGTTTGAGATAAAAATCATCATTTACATTGATTTCCATCACACACATCGGGTGTAGACAATTGGATCGCAACCAGCATTCCTTGAAACAGCGGATAATTTCTAAACAACATTTGCACTTCTGTAATATTGATTCCAATTAAGAGTTTAGGGATAACAGTAAGCCATTTTTAATTTTCTTGGAAAAATGATCAGGAAATTTTAAAAATATATTAAGTAAGATGATGCAAATTTTTCAACTAACTTACTTAGTTTGTTAAACCGCAGTTAAAAATAAATATCCAAACGTGTCCTAATAGCAAGAATAGAGCTTTAAAACCCGCCGACACAAACAATTTAATCGCTTGGAATGACAGAATATGGATCGTTTTTGGCTTAGACATTCACCGTGACGGTATTTTCCAAAGGTTAAATGTAATGAAATATTTAACTACTCATTAGTAGATACTGTTCACAAATATTACAAATGTCGTGATTAACTTCATCTTGATTTTCACACTTATTTAAGCTCCTAAGGAATTTTAACATATAGCTAATTTTAGAGTCACTAGAAGTATAACACTCCACTTTCCTGGAAACCATACGAATTAGTTATTATTATGTTTTGACACTATAACGTGGCAATATCTACGACCAACCTATAACTGAAAATCTGGCTTCAAACCAAAACTGAAAATTTGAATCCAAACAATTACACTCGCGCTCACACAAACTGTGTCCATCTTGGTTCATTTTCCCTCTCCATCTTTTTATGTATTGAGCAGTAGAAAACCCTGCAGTAGTGTAGAAAGCAACAGCCATTGGATTACGAAATTAAAATGTAAGTAACGCTTGTGATGTGCATTCATGGTCGATATTGGATGCCAATATCAACAAAATTAGATCACATAGACTACAATGGTTAAGTAAATGAACTGTTTGTGAAAAAACTCGCCCGATTTAGTTTTGAATTCATTTAAGTTTGTTGTGTGAGCAATGGTTGAAGTTAAACACACACTGAATAATAATATGTTCTACAGATTAAGCGAGGATCGGGTTCAACCAGTCATAGTAATGGAGAGGTTTCGTTTATGAAATATTTTGTGTAAAAGATTGCATCTCCTCTGTTTCTTCGATAAGGAAATTCGGATACATTCATATGATTTATCTATCAACATATAGCTTGCTTTACATTCCCAGTGTTAGTTTTGCTAGGTGATGATAAATTTTCAGCACAACCTCTTTATATTTTTCGAGCAAAGTAGACCATGTTTGCACAATATATTTAATCACCGTCCTCAGGTATGTATACTTAATCCGTGAGAATCTCTGGGCATAATATTTCTGAAATACCATTTTTTTACATTCAATTGCATTTGAATGGACTAAAATGTACATAGATGCGATGTTGAGGATAATTTCCCATTTGCATTTCAGTAATTTTGCAATTTTGTGAAGACGTTAAATCCTACAAGCGGGGTAATTTCAGCACCGGTAACTATTTCGAATATTTTTGCATCATTTCAATGACAGCAATATTGTCAATTTTTTATTTAAAGCCATAATCTATTAATAAGTTGTATACGACGTTCGAATACCATGACCGAAGCACACAATCGGTTTCGCAATTTGTGCCATCCATGAGGTGCGCGTATACATTTGACATTTGAACGCCTTTCTGAATTTGTGCCAAACTCAATTATTTGAGGATTAGGGGATAACTCCTGGTTTGCAACTCGAAATTAAGCTTCATGTGAGGACTAAGCTAAGTCCCACAAGCAGTGCGATTGCAGCACTTGTAACTGTTTCGAATATTTTTTTCAAAAGTCTAATGTCTGCACGATGGCTTATTTTGGTTTGAAGTCAGAATTTATTAAGGAGAAGCATATGACTTCCGAAAAGCTGGACGGAAGCTCTCGACCACTTCGTAGTTGTCTCCGATCATCAGGTATGTTTATCCGACACCGAATGGCTTATGATTAGCAACCACCACGAAACCGGTCGTGTGCTTCTGAACTGCTTTTCGAACATCATATACTACTTATTCCTATAATCTAACAACAATCAATACATTGAAATGGGCATTGTAAGTTTAGCTGAATGAACAAGTTACTTATGTCGGTTTTATCAATAAATGGCTTCAATTTTCACATAAGCATATATCTTTACAGAAAACCATAGAATAATATGAGGTCTACAAATTATGTCACAAGGTTCAACGAGATTTGATTGCTTGCTGAGCAACTGAAGAAGCAGGTGAAAATCTAAAAGGCAAAAAATTGATTTCGTTTGAAAAGTGAGGTGACATTTGCAGATCCATGAGATCAATAATGCGTGGTTTTCTTGGATGCTTTTGCAAAGGGCCAAAGAGGCATTAAGATTTCATTAAGCTCATCAGTAATTTTGGTCGAAGAGAAAGATTTTTGCAAAATCCGTGTTGGGCAACTGACCAAAGTCCGTTACTTTCTAGATGTTACACTAGTTCGCTCGCACACGTTTGATAACGAAGTCAGCAATGTCAAGTCCCTGTAATTTGTTTACATCAAAACAACAACTTGCTTTGTGAAAGCGTGTTACTTGTCCCGGTTTCTAGTCTTTGAGCACTAAACCAACTTGAAGCAGATTAATAAACGTGTTAGATAGAGGTTCAGACATTTGCGTATGGGACGTTTTGAGCAGCATTGGAGTTATTTCATCTTGTCCCGGAGATTTCTTAACATTTAATTTTCGTCAGTGCTGCGCTTTCCACCATTGGATTAATTAATACTTCACTCAAATTCCGTCGGTCGGTCAAGTTGAATGATTGATTCCTCAACGGGCTCTATGAATTTTGGTGCGAAAACTCAGCGTAGTTGTCTGCTAATAGATCAGCGGGCTGTTTCAGTGAAACCAGACAAAGTTATCAAAGCAAAACTCCTGATTCAATATTCGTTCTATCATTTACTAGTCGATATATGAGATTCGAATTTTGGTGCATCTGCGAAATCAAATGATATTAGTTAAAATAAAGCAGATAACTTTTTTCTCAGTTGTGTAAATGAAACTTTCATGAAGCTTCCATGATCTTGCACTTTGTTTCATCCGTTTTTCAGTCAGAACGAATGTTGAATGTTCGTCCAATATAGATTTCAGGTACCTTAAAAGAGAGCCAACGACGATCCGGATTGGGGTAATCCAGATGTGCAAAACTAGTGCATTGTAAATCAGCACACAGAGCCAGAAAGTTTACTATTCTGACGCATTTTGTTCCGTCAGTATTGTGCCTAGGGATACAAAAGCACTTGTATTCTTTGACAATACGATTGCATCGTCAGGCTGGCGGTTTATAGACAATATTCTCTAAAGCGGTAGGATCTGATGAACGTAATATGTCTAATGTAGACGGTGGGTCTGATCATCTCATTCGAGTCAATCCCGTAATGTTGTTATAAGCGGTTGTGTAATTGAAAACGGTTCGAAGTCGTTATTTAAATGTCTTAGATGAATGATCATCCCTATTGTAGATATGAGAATGGTTGTAATCCCCAAATATCAATATTTAGGTATCGTCCTGCGTTTTCACAGCGCGAACCATCAATAAGTTCATTGTTTTGGTCGGGAGTAGCTGTTGGAGAAGGATAGATCACTCCAATAATGTAATCGTTTCTTGAAGTAAGAGTCAGAGAGCACCAGAGTGTGTCGGGTATATCAAGAGTTTCATCGTTTATAACTCTACACATAAGTGACTGCTTGAAGTAGAGTGCTACTCCAAATCCATCACCTAAACCGTCACGCTGGGATTGATGCATGCTAGTTAATGTGAGTTCTTTGTCAGAATAATAGGCATGGAACCACGCTTCTGTTATGGCGACTATATCCGGCATCATTTCATGACAAACCTCCGACAGTTAGAATAATTTATCGATACGGCTATTCGCATTGGTTGACAGGCTACTCTCTGGACGTACAAATTTGCGCTCGCATACATTTGGATTTTATTGTTCGCTTTATTGACGGATCTAGACGGTTCTTCATTGAACTTGGCTCAACTTCCTCATTTTGAATTTTGAGAAACGTGAATCCTTGAAATTCAAAGTTTTCCAGTTTCAACCCAACGTTACATACGCGTCCAGCATTGCTTCCAATCCAGAATAACGTAACACCTTGGTACCATCAGGAAGATCTCGCCATTTATTTACTAACAGTATTTACTAACAGTTATTTCAACACTGCCGGATGAAATCTCACAGAACAGCCTTTGCGTGAAAGTGTACGCCATTTTACTGTCTGTTGGATTGCACTACATCCCATCCACTTGTTCTTGCACTCCACCGAGGGACACCGATCGATAATCTACCGCTTTGCCCAGTGTGTCGAATCGATCTCGCGAAATTGTAACAATGACCGACAACGTGACCTTAAACGTACCTGACGTGACCTTAAACGGACCTGACGACGAGGCTTGTAAAAAGTGCAAACTTTGTCAAAAGCTGGTAATTCCCAGATCGCGTCAAGATAAATGTTACTTGTGTTCAGCGATCGATTGGAATGTGTTTGGGACCGATCGCGTATTCATAATGCAAAGAAATTTGAGTGCAAACGGTTAGAGCAGTTTTTGTGTATCGTTTCACTTCTGACACTTCAGACCAAGGGTGATAGTCAGAACATGATAAAGTAGTAGTCAACCCCCCACCACTTATTTGACCTTATCGCTAAACAGCCTATCATCCGAATCAGTGACTAATTAATAATGAAAAATTACCAGGCAAATGCTATGCAGATTAAAACTAACTAGTGATTTATGAAGAGCCAAAAAACTTTGATTCAATAATGGAGAGACGCATGTTCACTGTGGAGGCGAACCTTGAACGGCTTGAAAACACGTTAGAGTCTTTCCAAACATTTGCGTGTCAGAAAGCGCTGGAACCAGTTCTAAACGCAGTTCTTAACCACGTTAACCGTAAGTCTTACTCGGAAGCCGTAACTACAACGGAAACACTGATTTCTCCAGAAATCGACCAAAGTCGTTTTTAACAGCTCGGTACGACCAATGATTCTGTGAATCAGACCAGTAGTCAAGTAAATGGAAGTGCTGAATTATCGAAGTATGTGTATAATCTAAGGGTTTGAACAGTAAAATTCCCCAAAAGACAAAAATGGAAGATATAACGTTAATTTGTAGTAATCTCAATGGATCAACTACGTTTTCGCTAAAGCAACACGAAGCAGATGACAGGAAACAATTGAATGACCTTTCCCGAAGCTTAGGCATCACTGACTCACCTGCGTCGCTCACCCTATTATTAAGGCCCCCGAACTCACCTCGTGCGAACTCATGCATGTTACTGCATCTAGTGCTAATGTCCATACACGACGTAGAAAATAGCTTGCTGGCCTCATCCCTCTTAGTTGTAAACAAATCAGCTGTACGAATATTTCCGGACGTTTCGTGGGAAGAACGACAAATTCGTCGTAATAATCCGGAACTAACAAGATAGGCTATAAATCGCAGAGCTGCTATCGTTCATGGTGTACACAGCACGAACGAATTAGAATCCAGTAAACGATCGCGAAACGACTGCAGTGAATGGAGATTTTTACAAGAGATCCTAGGTTTAAAGGTTATAATACCGACTGATGTTATGCACCTTAACCGAAAAGGAATCGCAACAGCCTCCACCGCTCAAAATATCATTCCGCACAGATGAAATGAAGGATAGAATACTCTAGGCGTGGTATCAATGCCGAAAATTCGCACCTCCTGACATTCGTATTCGGTCTGTATAGCAACATTTTTTCCTCCTTTACGATTTTAATGTACCAACACTTGCCACACACATTACGATTCGTTTAAAAGCTTTCTTCAATAAATAATGACGTGCACCACTTTTTACAACCATGTACATCCACCAACGCGATTTCGATCTGAAAAACCCTATATACCTTGGACCTCATATTTACAACCGAAGAACTCATGATACAATCTGTTTCCCATACAGCTCCACTCGGATTAAGTGATCATGTTGTCATAACATTTGATTATATTTATCAATACAAACTAGTAGGAAATACTCAACGAACATATACAAGCGTGAACTATGACTTCCTTCGAGCGCAGATTACTGCAACTCCATGGGATTTCCCTGAACACAAATCAGCTAAAGAAATGTTGGAAACATTTTATATTCAACTCCGTATTTTCATTGATTTGTCATCGAACGTGAACATAGTAAGCAGCAAACAGCGTCCAAAAATACCTCTCAGAAGCAGTACTCGGAAATGGATGTGTAAGCGTGAAAATGCCTGGTGCAAATACTTGGACGATCCGTCAGTGGTAACTTGGAGCAGCTACACCTTATTGCGAAATAATTGTTTCTGCCTCACTCGAAATGATAAACAACATTACCAAATCATACCACTCGAAAAATTTTTTATGAATCCCAAAGTATCGTACAAACACATCAACGACCTACTGAATGTTAAAATGGGAATACTGCCACTGGTCTCTGCTACTGACATCTTTTAAAGATTGTGCAAACGTTTTACGACAACAATTTGCATCAGTATGCTAACAAGTGTCGACTCATGGACAGTCTTTAAACTCTGACAGCGGCAGTCTGCCAATTCTTCACGATGTGGAATTCTCCCCAAAGTTATTAAAATAAAATTAATGACGATGAAGAAAACAGGTTCATCCGGTATAGATAATATACACCCAAATCTTTATATAATCTGTATTCCGAATTGGAAATACCGACGTCTGACGTGTTAACGATAATGTTGGAACAGAGCTTTGTGCCAGAAACTTGGAAAACTGCCCTGTTTAGTCACATCTACACTGATGACGATCATAGCTGATGCTTTGTAGAATCACTTCGACATTAATAATTTAATCTATGAAGCACAGCATGGATCCAGGCAAAAATGATCTTGCCTGACTAACTCACTATTTGCAAAAGAAGCTTGGTCTGAGCTACTGGATGCCGGCAAATCCGTGGGCGTGATTTATATCTATATCTCAAAAGATTTCGATCGTGTCAATCACGAAATACTTTCGTCAAAACTAACGACCTACCGAGTACAGGGTCAACCATATGCATGAAATAATGAATGGTTAATATCCCGTCAGATGTAATTGAGAGTAAAAATGAACTAACCGAGTCGAATAAATTTGACCGCGGTGTCCCACAAGGATCACTTCTCGGACCGCTTTTGTTTTTAATATGTATAAACGACTTGCCTATTGTACTGCAGTCGTCGGTGCTTATTTTCTCTGATAACGCAAATCTTTGGCGCAAGGATTCAAGGATTTATGATTAAAAAAGTTAAAACTTTAAAGCACCACATGATTACGGTATGAATAAAACATGAAAATTACAATAGTATAAAAGCAATAGAGAATATCAAATGTAAGGCTAACGAATGATGTTCGTTTGCATGTGCAAGTCCAATTTCGCTTTAAAAATCACCAAGCAAGGAGAGTACACCACATGTTGGGGTAGGGAATTCTAAAGAAATATAGCAAGATAAACTCTACATCCTACACGCAGAACCTGCAAAGGAATCTCGATATGATTTACACCTGGTCCCTAGATAACGATATGCCACTGAATGCTTCGAAATGCAGACTATTGTCGCTCAACAGCAAGTTGAGCAAAGAATATTATCTAGGTCGTACTGTTATTAAACCCGCCTCCACCGAAAAAGATTTAGGCGTGATTATCCAACATTGTCCGCAAATTGATTTTAACCTACACCCGTCCTCATATCGAATATGCTCTACCGGCATGGGATCCTTGGTTGAAAAAAGATACTCAGCTATTGGAAACTCTTCAGCGCAGAGCGACAAAACTCGTCCTGGGACATTCTAATTATCCATACGAAAGGAGATTTATAATATTGAATTTGCATTCGGGTCAATACAGGACAGAAACTAGTAGCACCAATCTTCATTTGGACAGTGGTGTTGTACAGCTACGAGCGTTTTATACCATAAATTCTTGAATCTTGAATCTTGAAACAAATCATCTTTTTCAGTCGTTTATTTCATCTTTCCTATAACACACAACTGCGTGATCACCAATTTAAACATTACCAAAAGCATAGCAGGTTGAACTGCCGCATATATACATTTACCTTCGCAATGTGCAATTGTGGAACAGTTTACCTACTCACGTGTTACAATCTGAAACCATTGACGTTTTCAAGAAATCAATGGATGCCCACATGGACAAGTATGTTTTTCACGTTTGACAATAATCTCTAACAATTTTGTTGAAATCTTTTTAAGATTCAAGATTCAAGATTCAAGAATTTATGGTCACAAAAAGCACATAGCTTCACCATTACCATATCATACCATACCATAAATATGCGTTCAATAAGAGGTATAAAAAAACAATTATACGATGTCACTAGAGTCAAGTAATATGCTTACCCTGAGTCAATACACAGGCATCGTCAAATCGTCATGTAACAAATAACTGTCCAAGGTTCGAGTGAATGTTTGGATACAGGGAGAGTTGATAATTGCTTCGGAAAGGGCATTCCACAGGAAACAGACACGTACCGAATAGAAATATCGGCGACAATTAGTACGGAAATGGGGAATTTGTAGTGCCGCTGAGTGGCTACGTGTAATTCATGATTCACGGTATTTGAACAAATGTTTGAGTGGATGATCTGGAGTATTCAATATTTTGTAAGCAATGATAACGTCACTTCGAAGTCTACGTTGAAGGGGAGTGGGGAGCTTTAGCTTTTTCAACCATTCCTCGTATGTCTCGAAAACCACGCACGAGTTTATTTGCACGATGATATATCCTGTCAAGAAAGAATATATCTTTTTTCATCCACGGAGTCCATGCTTGCGATGCATGTTCCATTGTGGGAATTAAGTAGGTCTTCATGATGCTTGGCAACGTTCCAGGCGTAAAGGTTCTGAATATCCGTCGAAGCATACATGGAAGCTTTGAAGCACGCTTGTAAATGACCTCACAATGCACGCTGTGCTTTAGGCTGCCACATATCCAGACACCAAGATCATTCTCCGATTCGGTTCAACTCAAAATCATCTGCCCAAAGTAATATTCACACTGGAAGGGCTTGTCGATTTGCAGTAACTTGCATTTTTGAAAATTTAACGGCAGTTTATTTCTAACTGACCATTAGTGTAGTGCATCTAAATCACTTTGCAGTTCCACGCAGTCTGCAGTTGATTTTATTCGCATCCAAAGTTTAACATAATCCGCAAAAAGAACTACCTTACATGACAGCGTCTCAGGTAAATCATTGATGTAAACTAATAAAAGCACTGGACCGAGAACGGAACCTTGCGGTACACGACTGGAGGTATTAATGGCTCGTGAATCTTGAATCTTGAATCGCGAATCTTCTATCTATCTATCTATCTATCTATCTATCTATCTATCTATCTTTATTTTTATCTATCTAATTATCTATTTATCTATCTATCTTTCTACCTATCTATCTATCTATCTATCTTTCTACCTATCTCTCTCTCTATCTATCTATCTTCTACTCTATCTATCTATCTATCTATCTATCTATCTATCTATCTATCTTTATTTTTATCTATCTAATTATCTATTTATCTATCTATCTTTCTACCTATCTATCTATCTATCTATCTTTCTACCTATCTATCCAACCCGATGTACATTTTTGTGGTTTTAGTAAAGCATAGCTATTTACCACATATCATCTATGAATAAATCAATGAGCTGCACTTGATATCATTTTTCGTGATTAATGACTACGTGTAAACTAAAATTATTGGTCTGATTTTTCTGGAATCGGACATGGTAAGTTTTTTGGGTTTGAGATTCAAGGTAATTCAAGGTTTTTAATGGTCTAAAAAGCAACAAGCTTTACAACAACCATAGGATTGTAAAAATTGAAATTTAAGTGTAAAAACAATATAAGAACATAGATTAAACAGTATATAAGTGTTCTGGAAACGAATAATGCAATAAAAATTCGTCTAATTTCGTTTTAAAGTCATGCAAGTTAGTGGCGTGAGCAACGGTTGAAGGTAAACTGTTCCAAGTGAAACAGACACGGACAGAGTAAAAATACCTTCCACAGTTCAGACGGGAATGGGGTACGACCAGCACATATTCATGGGTCCGATAATTCCTCGTATCCCTTCGCGTGAATAAATCCTGTAAGGGATGGTTCGGGGTATGGAATGTTTTGTAAAGTAATATAAGGTCTCCTCTGATTCGTCGATAGGGAAAATCGAACAGATTCAGTTGAGCTATCCTTTCTTTATATGGTTTGTTTCGGATGCTGAGAACAAGTTTCGTTGAGCGGCGATAGATGCGGTAGTACCTAATATCAATTGGGTGGGTGGGTGTTTTTGTGTGTGTTAAGATTGCTTGAGTGACAGATTCAAAAATTGTATCAGGTTCTTGATTGGGATTTTCATCGATTTCGGATCGAGCGGCATTTGCGTTATTCGTATCAGTGGAATCTTTCGCCTGTGTATGCATCTCAATGTTTTCTTGGTTGATGTTTATACTCTGAACTCGATGATTGTCTCGTACGTTGACGTCGTGAGCAGTTTAAACTTATGTTTCAAGGCTTTCCACGTGCATCTCAGTCTAACAGCCGAGGCAGTGCTTAGAACGGTCATTTTCATCGGATTCGGACCCACGTCATTATCCATAGGAGATCGTGGTAGACGTAAAATTTCGACCGGAACTTCCTCGGAAATGTTCATAATTTCTGTCAGAAATCGCCGATGTGTGGGTGTGGGTGGGGCGAATTACGATTTCTATTACGTCGGTTCAATGAAGTGGGTGTAACATGATTTATTTTCATCATTTTGCACAAGTCAAACCACGCCTTAACTCCTGTTGCTCCCAAGCCTCAAATAGTGAAGCATCGGGTTCTGGTATATTCGTACATATTACACTTAAGTTGTTGAACCGGGTAGCTGACCGATATTTCGAATTTTGTGGAGTTCGTCCAATTGTGTTCTTCCGGATACCCTTATATGCTTTAGCATCAGCGCCTGAAACTGACCGGTCTAGACCTGCCGTGATATATATTGTTCGATAATGGATTTTTGAAATTAAACTCGTGTTGTGAACTCGATTATCTTAATTATGTCGAATTACAGAGTGCGAAATAACATAAATTTAGTATACTTCTTTCTTTACCAGAGAAACTTCGAAGAAAAACAAAATTTCGAAATGCGGAATCGAGCAATAAAATGGAACATTTACTTGCTGATCATCCAAGTGCTGGATAAAAATACATTCCCAGTGTGATATCTCATTCTCAGAAACCCTCTGTTTAACTACATAGTAACGAGCATCTCGACTTTCTGACGGGCAATTTTATAAAGGTTTGAAAGAGGATATTGTCTTTATGAATAAAATCACCAGTTTATATAATGAACTCCCAGGTGCTAAAGTAAAAACTCGTAGATTTTATACAGATTCGAACTTCAAACAACCAGCCTTGGAACATGTGAACACTTTTAAAAGAAGCGATCCTCGAGGACATGGTCCATTGAGGTTTGTTTCAGTAAAATTTATTTTGTGCGTGGATGATGTAATGCCCGAATCGAAGGCTTCGTTAGAAATTAAAAAATCTGTATCGTTGACATAACTCGAATGGTTATTGTTTTGAAGTTCATGTGGCCATCGTCGTTACACGAATTTTCAGCATTTATAATAATTTTAACACAAAATTTCAAAACATTTTCGAACAGGTCCCGACATCAATGTATTGTGGTGCTCACATCTCTCGCACTTACATACCACTACAGGTGTCTGGCTGTTTGCCGTCATTCAGTGGAGACAGTAAGGTCACTAACAATTTGTCGAATGAACGATCTTTCATGTCAGACCTGATTAATAAATCCATATATGATCATGTTTATTAGCAAATTCCGTAACCAACACTTTTGGGACAAGGGATTGACCCTCTGTCGTCTATCAAGAAGAAGAAGAACTTGTAATTCGTTCAAAATTGCGGGTCTAAAATTGGTCTCAGTCGATATGGAAAAATGATACATTTCGTCCACAGATCACGAGAACATTAAAGCAAAAAGCGGAAAAAACTTGTGGAGAAATTTTGTCACAACAAAATTATTCGCTAGCCATTACAAATGGAGCCCATTTTAAAAATAAAATCAAACGTTGCATGCACAGATAAAGTCAATTCACCTATGTCTTGAAATTTTGTTGTGAACCCATTGAAATTCGCAAAAAGATTTTCAAGATTTTTGCGAGTAAATTTGTTCGGAACTGTCATTTTCATACAGGAAATCTGAAATGGTAGAACCAGATAGAACTAGATATGATGAACCAAAATATAACAAATTTTTTCACCAGGAATTAGGAGTTAGTTATAATCCGCCAGATTCAGAAAGCAAAAATTATCCGAATTTGAGCACGCCATCCCTCTGGTCCACCAAAAAGTAACAAACATTAAAATTTTCTATCAACAACATTTCCTACTCCGAGATCGATGTAGGCTTTTCGCGTGATATTATCATCTGGATTGTCTGAAAGATTTTTGGGTGCTTTCTTAGTACAACTGTCTGGAGAACAGTTCATAAACGCTTAATTGCGATCGATCAAACGGTGGACGGTAGCCAAGGTTCGTTAAGGCGTGGGACTACAATGGTGATGGTCGGGGGTTCAAATCCCACCCGAAGCGAAAGGATATGCACTGCTGATGAGCTCAACTAAGAGCGAAACTCGAATCCAGTGCTTCCATTATGGACCGTCGTGATCAACTTTGCGAATCGTTCGATGGGTTTGGCACGGATGAGTAGTCACAAAATATAAAACATTATCCAAATATCCCTGTTTGCTAATGGGTTTGGCGGATGCAGTCACCAAGAATCATTTTGTATTCTCAATCACTTACGGGTTTTAATATTAGGATTTTGCTTTATTTAATAAGGACAAATGTGGTGCTAATTTCGATTGAATTCGTGTCGTGAGTTTTTAATCATACCCAGAACTTATGTACTTTGATGGTTTTGCTTTAAAGGCGTTCTACAAAGCATCACTCAAAGACTTAGTAGATGCGTCTAACTTTTCCAGAAATCGTTTATTCTTAGAGTTTGAAATTGATAGACAAACTGCATCACGACATGATCATTTGGTACCATTGAAATTCCGAGGGCAACCTTATCTATGTCGTGTTCATCGCTTATCACATGAAAATTTAGAATCGAAGGTAAATCGGGTATACCATGAATTTTGAACATAAAATGGAACATCTTCCAACAACTCATTGAATGCGCAATCAAGGGAGTGTCCCGGATGAATGATACATCTCGGCAGATTCGATAAATTGACAAATGTAATAGTAAAATAGCGACAAGCAATGCCACTTAATTCACGGATCTTATTAATTCACTTCATTAAAATTAATGTAGGCTTCAAACTATTCATTTGCATTCTTTTTCCGTCCCACACACACCCATGTAGGCTTCAATCAAACGCCATCGCTTCCTCACGTGCTACCAGTAATCATGTGGCGCAGTTTCACATATAGATTAAACGCACTGATTGCGATTTAAAAATAGCAACCAATGTGATTTGTTGTGGGCGGCAGTTGAAAACATTCACGTAAGAAGTCACGTGATGTAATTCGGTAATGAATGTGAAAACAATTTTTGTAGTTTTTAAAAAACGTATTGTGGTTCAGCAATTTTAATTGGAATCTGCACATTATTACAATTATATTTATTTGATTATTCCCTGCGAGAAAAATATCAACTGTTGATCCGGAATTTGAAAAATGTAAATATTCATTGGGAATAAAAATTAATTCCACTGAGTGTGTAAGATGAACAATTGAATTTATTTTACTGACATCGAATTTTTTAAAACTGCTTGTTGTTGGCCTTCTTCGGTCGATCGTTCGACCATGGATGTACTTCACAATCGCGTGAATGTTCAAGTTTTGCAGCTTTTGGAATGAATAAACAGTCCGATTCGGGAGGAGCAATCTCTCCCGCAGCGCTGGCAACGAAAGTCAGACCTCGGTTGTATTGCGTCAGTTGCGCGCCTGCGGCTTGAACTGCGTTCCGCAGCCAAGAGCTGTATCTGCTCCTCTCCAGCTTGCGGACGACGCTTTACACAATGCCTCCAATGTGAGCGGTCAAGAGCAAGTTCGTCCTAACTGGCCGGGTCAATGCCAAGAGCTTTCATATCTCTTTTGCAAACGTCTTTGTACCGCAAATGCGGTCTGCCCAGTGGTCAACGTCCTAATTGCAACTCACCATAGAGTAGATCTTTCGGAATACGACCATTTTCCATTCTTTAGATATGAATAAGCCACCGCAGGCGGCGCTGTCGCAATAGGGTGAAGATGCTCTGTAGACCAGCTTTTTAAAGCATTTCAACATTAGTCACTCTGCCCATCCACGATATGTTCAAGATACGACGGATGCTTCGTAGACGGAAAGCATTCAGCTTCCGTTCGTGTCTTGCGTGGGTGGTCCAGGTTTCACAGCCGTACAGTAAAGCATTTAGTACGCACGCGCTGTATACCATCATCTTTGTCATTACAGTCAGCTTGCGGTTACCCCAAACATTAGAGTTCAATCGGGACAAAATGACAGCTGCTCTGCAAATCCGCTTATCAATCTTCGTGTCTAGCGAGAGGTTATCCGCAATGGTTGAACCAAGATATGTGAAATGATGTACTGGCTCAAGCTGACAGTTTCCAACATTGATGATTGGTGGCGATACAGTCCCTTGACCAAGGACTTTGGTGTTGCTCATGCTGATTGATAGACCAAAGTCTTTGCATGCCGACGAAAAACATTCCATTAGCCACTGTAGGTTCTCTTGGGAGTGAGCAATAAAGGCTGCATCGTCGGCAAACAACAGGTCATGGATTATCACATCCCCTACTTTGGTTTGTGCTCTCAACCGGTTCAGGTTGAAAAGCTTACCATCACTTCGCATGCGTAAGTAAATGCCTTTCTGTTCTCTTCCTAAAAGCGTGCTTCAGAAGCAGAGCAAAGAAAATGCCGAACAGCGTGGGAGCAAGAACACACCCTTGTTTGACGTCTCGGCGAATTTCAAATGCTTCTGAACTGCAACCGTTAAAATGGACTGAGCCTTTCATGCCTGAGTGAAACGAAATAACGAGTCTCAGCAGCCTTGGGGGGCAGCCTATCAGATCAAGCATTTTGAAAAGACCATCCCTGCTGACGTAGTCAAATGCCTTGGTTGAATCAATAAAAACAGCGTATGATGGCATACGTTGTTCCCGAAGTTGTCTCAGGGAGAATATCATGTCAACGGTTGATCTTCCCTTGTGGAAGCCACATTAAGATTCTGAGTAAATTCTATCAGCTAAAACTTGTAGCCGGATCTGTAGGACTTTAGCAAACAATTTACCTACAACATTCAAAAGGCAGATTCCGCTGCAATTGTTGCAGTCGCCTCTGTCACCCTTATTCCTGAATGGAGTGATGATCTTTGTGTTTCGCATCTCTTGTGAGACACAATCCTCCTGCCAGCACCGAAGAAGCAAATGATGAAGAGGTTGTAATAATACTGCTATTCAGCATTTGATGAGCAGGTGGAATTCCGTCGTCACCAGGGGCCTTCCTATTCGCTAAGCGACCGATTGCCATATTGAGCTCATCAAGATTAGGGGGAGTATCTAGATATTAAATAGTCGGCAACCGCTCGACATTTTTAAGTGCATGCGGTAGAACCGTACTTTCCCTAGAGTAGAGAGAGGAGAAGTGCTCTACCCATCTTTCCATCTGTTGAGTTTTGTCGACAATCGGCTTACCAGATAAAGACTTAATGGGAGCCGTTTCAAGTTTGTTTGGGCCAATGGCTCTCTTGATCCCATCATACATACCGTGACAATTTCCCGTATCCGCAGCTTTCTGGATACTAAGGCTAATTTCTGCCAATAGTCATTTGCACATCGTCTTGCAGTCGATTTGACCTTATATCTAGCTGCTCTTAAATTCGTAAGTTTTCATCTGTTGGCATACCTTTGAACCTCAAGAATGCTGACCTTTTCTCATCCAACACAGCAGTCATCTCAGAAGCTTTTGCTTCGAATCAATCGCTCGTTCAAGCTTTCTTCGGACCGAAAGTGGAAAGTGCGACTCGGCATATTCAGCTTTTTATTGATTCCCAGTTTTCTGAAGCAGATTCAAGTGGGGTTGTCTTGCTGAATTCGGCAGTGAAGGCTTTTGCAAATCGCGCAGCTAGATTAGGTTCGCACATGCGGGTGACGTCTATCCGAGACTTACCAGAAAATTTAGTGCGGTAAAATCTCGCATCGGGAAGCTTCAGTTTTGCACAGACCAATGAATGATCAGTGTCACAGTCTGCGCTTTGATATGATCTGGTGAGAAGTACGCTTCCTATATTAGTGCGCCTGACAAGAATTAGATCAAACTGATGCCAATGCTTAGAGCGAGGATGCTTCAAAGAGAATTTATGCTGTTTTTTTAAAGAAAGTGTTACTGACGCAAAGACTGAACTGTGTGCACAATTCCATTTTCAATGGTTTTACCTAGAACGAACCTCCCGAAACAGTTTTGCAAAGACTCGTAATCTGCACCAACTCTAGCATTGAAATCACCCAATAACATTACAAAGTTTCTTTGTGGAACGTTTTTGAGGACTGTTGCGAGGTTATGATAAAAAGCGTCTTTTTCAGCAGGCGTCGCAGAGAGCGTCGGCGCATAAACGTTTACCAACGTAATGGTACCAATGATGCACTTCAGATTTAGAGTCCAAATCCGTCCGCTCCCACTGCTGCTGGGTTCTGCTGGTTTTCGTAGGTCGTTTCGAACGGCAAACACAATTCCATGCAGCTGAGGCTCATCGGAACCTTTTCCTTTCCAAAAATGAGTAATCTCTTTTTGTTAGTATACCAGTGTCTGGTAATCACGTCTTTTGCAGGGCAGTTACGTCGACATTCAGTCTCTTTCGCTCATTGTTTATCACAGCTGATTTTCTTACGCCTCTGATATTCTAGACGTTGTCTTGAAATCCAGTCAGCATGGACCCGATGCTCCATGTTCCCAGTTTCAGAAATGACATCAGTTTTTAGCAGTTCGTTTAACTGGTGCGGAAAAAAACAGTGTGCTTGTCGATTGATTCCTAATCCCTATGCACCCATTGAGGATAGCAGACCTTGGCTAGACGGTACCATATTGACTGGGGGCTGCCCAGCTTGAGGCGGGCGGTAGCTGTCCAATGAGACCTGAAAGTCTCTCCCACCGTCGGAAGTAGCCCCAGTCGCTGAGCTCTACGCCAATCGAGCCATAGCTTTTAACCGTTATCTGCTGCTTCCCGTGTTATTATCCGCAGAAGTGGAATGGAGTGTCCTCTCCATTGGTGCGTTGTGATGTACGCCAGGGCAGTTCGAAGTGAAGAACTAGCTGTTGCCCACGCAGCAAGTGCTCCCTCTCCACAGCACCACCGGAACCAAAGGAACAGCTAGGCTGATACGTTTGGACAGCGATGCCGTCGCAGGGGTTGGCAGGGCGAAGTTGAATAAAACTTCGGACTTCCTAACGGGACTCCGGCTCCGTATTTTTCCTCGAGGTAGACTCCTGAAGCCTTTTCCGTGATTGGATGTAGCCACAAGTCAGTGAAGGTTTGAGATAATGGTTTTTCTTCACCTAGGTGGACCGCCTTCATGGACTTACGAGCTCCTCCTCCTCGAAGCATGCTGGTTTTGAGGCGCCAGTCAACCGCCTTCGCCCTTTCTCCTATGAGTAGAAGCGGTTCCGCCGGGTCACACAGGACCACGCGTGCAGTCAAGGAGCTGGACTTGGTTGTCATAGGCTATATGAGATGCGTGCCATTGGAGAATTTTTGGAATTGGGAGTTTATCCCTAAACCGCCCGGCCGTGACAACCTTGGAACCCGAGAAATCGATACCGCGCATGAATATAGAACGCTACACCCTATCTGCGGTAGACAGCAGTCTGGTTATTTCAAGTAGGATTTCAGTCTTCCAGAGATGATGACCGAGTGTTACAAAACAATAATACATTAGAACGTTTGAATTTTGAACTAATTACAAAGTAATGATTCCTTCAATGTGACTTGAACAAGTGTTGGGTAACCAGGATTTTAAAAGAAACGGAAAGATTATTGACACTTTGTTAGGTATTCTGTCGTTTAAAATCAGCTACCGTTTTTATTTGCAATCACGGGGAGTAGGGTGACAGGACGGTGGTTCGCGGGAACTGAACGGCCACCACCCTTATAAATTGATGAAATTACCTCTGTCTTCCACTTTGTTGGCACCACTCCTCCGGTTAGGTAATGCTAGAACAATTGGCATATTTGTTCACAGAGCTGCTGGTCACCGGATTTTAGTAGTGCTGGTGTCATGCCATCGGCTCCAGGAGATTTCCTAGGGTTCAGTTGACACAAGTGTCTTCGTATAATCGTTGAATTAATCTCAATATCATTCAGTTGTTGAGATACAATCGATGTCAGTAATTTCTCATTCGCCCTAACCGTTATCGGGCTAAACACATTTGCATAAAATTGAGCGAGAGTATCAGCCGTTTCCTTTGCTGTGACCGTTAATCCATTCCCAGAAATAACAGGAAACGCCCCTGGTTTCCCACTGGACCGATCATTGACAATCCGATAGAGAAGTTTAGGGTTTTCTTCCATGTTCAAAGACAGAGAGCGATGGTAATATTGCTTGTCCTCTTTGACGAGAGCATTCACTTTGTTACGAATTTTAGAAAATTGCTGCCAAGAGGCATCAGTTCTGGTCTTTCGGTGTTCAGTCCAAGAAAAGTTTCGTTTCCTGAGCCATTTTTGTGCAACTGCGAAGCTTAAATCGGAAGTCACTTGCCCGCCGTTCATCAACAAATCGCGAATTATGATCTTTGCTTGACTGAAGTCTTTTCGTGAGATCACTGCATTGTGTTTCGGTGTTGTGCTTATCAAGGTCTTGCCAATTTACTAGCCCAAGCGATCCACGTAGACCGTGTAGTCGATCTTTCTGAATTGTTTGGCGGACGCACAAACTCGTCTAGCACTGCAAACAAACTCAAAGGCTAGCACCGAATGATCACTCCGACCGAGGGGCGCAATGTACTCAACAGCCTCAACTGCTGTTTTTGGGAAGTAAAGATTAGATCCAAAATGAATGGCAACTTTGATCCTCTTCTATGAGTAAAGTCAAACACATGATTATGAAGTGGAATCATGTCGATCACCTCACGAAATTTGTGATCAAATGTGTGTAGAAGGTGATCAGATCTAGCAAAGAGATGAGGAAGATTGAAGTCGCCCATGAGTAGTAATTGCGAGCTACGCTTCTCTCCGGCGTAATTTAGCGCTTCTGATGACCTGTCATTTTGAGTATCATTCGAGGCTGGAGAGCAATATATGATTCCAAGAATGCAATCGTCCTGTGACACATTCGTGAGACTGCACCAGAAGGTATCTTCGAATCAAGGTTTGGATGGTGAATTTTCGTGCACTGAAGTCGTTCGTGACAGTATAAAGCCACACCACCACCTTTTCTTGGGCGATCGTTCCGTATTAGCATCGTGTTGGGGATTGAGAGTTCACTTTCAGTCATACAGGATTGAAACCAGGTTTCAGTAACAGCAACGAGGTCTGACGTGTATCGTTTGCACAGCTCGGTCAGTTCAGTCAATTTTTTGAACAAACTTTGAGCATTGTATAGATGCTCTCTTAGAAGCTCTCTAATATATGCGATCCAGAAGTAAGATGTCTTTTTGCAGCCATGATGTACAGTCTTGTGCGGCATAGTCTTGAACCGGGTGTATTTTTATTCGGTACGTGTGTGCTTTGCTTGGAATTCCCTACCTTCCGATTTGGTAAGCTCAAACAGCTTATCGATATCCAAATCAAAACTTGACGATTATATGAGAGCTAATCCGAATTTTTCCCCAAACTATTAATAAGCTATCATTGTCCCATTGATTTTGATTTTATATATACTTATATATATACATTTGTACCTATATTTTCACCCTGTGGTTATTGTAAATTTAATTGCTTTTTCAATCATAAATCTTGAAGCTTGAATCTTGAATCTTGATATATGTTTTCATCATGAGAGGAAAACATGCTAACAAGCGAAGGAAATTTGGGAACCAGTGTCTACAGGAGTAATACGCACACGGATCAAATCTTGAAATTCCACAGCAAGCATCCAACAAACTATGAGCGCAGCTGCGTCAGAACCCTATTCAAAAGAGCAACAACACATTACAGCACGCAGGAACTGAGAAGAAAAGAAGAAGAATACCTGTTCAAAGTGTACCAGAAGAATGTATACCCAAGAAGCTTCGTACTACGCAATAAGTTTAACCGTACCCAGCAAAGAAACGATGATGAAAACAGAGTTAGATGCGCTCTCCCGTATGTGCAGAATATATCAGAAATCTCATCTCGGGCCCTTCGGCCATTTGCAATAGAGGTCGCGCATAAACCCGTGTCAACATTACGCAACCACTTCAACAATATGAAAGACAAAGTTGAAAAGAAGAACAATCGAATATTATCTACAAGATTACGTGCAGAGATTACGAGTAGAACTACATCGGACAAATCGGCCGCAAGCTAAGCACAAGAATACACGAACACCGGTTAGCTGTAAGAAGGTACGACCCAAGGTCACTGATTTCAATACATGTTGATCAATTCCGACACCAATTCGATTGGGACAAGGTGAGAATTTTAGCCAAAGAAAACAACCGACGAGCGCGGTAATTCATCGAAGCGTGGCACTCAACAACGACATAAATTAACCAGCACCTTTAATGAGCTACAACCTATCGACCAATGAAAACACGGTGGACAAGAATGCAACACATGAATTCCACCAACCAACTGGAGTGATGGCGAACGGACAGACGGAACTTATAAAAACCAATGAATACCAATTTCAAGTCATTTCGAAAGAAGTTCTGCTGATGATGTCATCTAGCTTGGTGACGAAATGTCCAACAACAACCACACAAGCTCGGCGTACACCATCTGAACAATAACATGATTAAGTAGTCGTCAACCTCCCAACACTTATTTGACCTTACCGCTAAACAGCTTATAGTACGCATATGCTGATTCACGTCTCGTGAGAATGACCAAGGGATCTGGTGTTAAAATCTCCGGATAATTCTCGCAGATCGACAAAGGCAGGCGCGAGCGCATCCAAAGTGTTTTGAAACAAAGAATCGACCGACTCAATGAAACCCTATCGGCCACTCAATCGAAAGCTTCGAGAATGATATCGAAACTGCGAATCGAATTATCCGAAGCGGATATCTGCATAATTTGTGAAAAACACGCCCAACTTGCTCAACTTGTTTACCATTGTTACACTGTTTCACGCGTATGCAGATCCTGATACTACTGTCCCTGACCGATGTGCGCAAACACCATGAAACCGTCATGCGGTATGTGATTAAAGTGCAGGAATATGGGCTCATTTGATTGAACAAGTTGGTCGTACCAACCTTTCCCAACAGTGGCATACAAGCGCAACTTGTTTACCATTGTTCCACTGTTTTAAGCGCATGTGGATCGTGATCCTACTGTCCAATACTGACGAGTGCAAGCAGCACGAAGCCAGTAGTGGGGTGTGTGATGGAAATGCATGCAAATGAGCTTGTTTACATCTTACGTTTTTGATTTTTTATCACTGGATATAGTGTTCTGGCAATTCTGTACGAAACATATATTTGAGGCATCACCATTCAGGTTTCTTTAAACAGAAGTTTTTGAATTGCATGCTGTTGGATAGAAGGATATTTTTGAAATGCTCTTATGCAATCCTCGGGCGAGGCGAATTCTTATGAAAATGTGGTTGTTGTTGCCAGTATTTTCGACGATTTTCTTTATATTTTCAAAATTTATTATAAAATGATTTATTTAATTTAAAACAAAATACATTTATAAATTGTTTACATTGTGGTGATCACATTCCCATCTCTTAAACTCGTGTGAATACATTTGAGTGCAATCGGTTAGAGCTGGTTTTGGGTAACGTTTCACATCGGACACATAGGCTTTGTCAGACAAAGGGTGATAGTCATGACAGGGAACAGGATTAAATAGTAGTCATCCCCCACCACTGATTTTACCTTACCGCTAAACAGCCTATATTGCGCCGACATTTTATGCATTCTTGTAGGCATGGCAAGGATCAGTGGTTGATTTGCCTACTATTGTGTATCCACACCAATCTAATTCAAGTGAACACGGTCCAGGTCGGCAGCCTCCGCATGTAGGCCGGTTGGTATGACGAACCTGATCAGAAGTTTGCTAGTGCTGTGCGGTCGCATAATTCTGTGCTCCAGCGTTTTTAGATCTACTTCACTCCCATCCCGTCCTATCTGGTTAAATTACACCCTTTTGATTCCCCTTAACAAAGTATTGTAATCATACCATTTCCGGAGATAAAACACGCAACTTAAAAAAATCATTTTTTTTACATTTTGGACCAAACTAGATCTACACGGGCAAGTTTGTGTGCAACACTGAACATTGGATTGACTTTGCTACCATTCAAAAGAGCTCGTTTCCCCACTTCGCTTGAACATTGGCCCGGAAAATCGGATCCAATATCAAGGAGCTACGACAAATTTCGTTATCCACAATCGATTGGAATATGTTTGGGACCTATCGTTATCGTTATCCACCTTTCCTGTGGCGAGATTATTCACTCACCCATTTCCAAAAACCTTTAATCCGCTTCGGGCTCGACTTCGCTTCATACGATGTGGACGCGCGCATACCCATTTACCTTCGATCGATAAATCTTTTCACCTCGGCGTCACGACCTTACGAGCCAAGCCCAGTGATGGCGGCCACGTGTGCTAAATTTGTCGGAAGGCGGTAAGTCAAAATGCCCGACACGCTAGTTGTTATATTGGGCACGATAAAGATAATATGAAGTGTGACGTCACCCTGACTGCTGATGCTACTGCAATTATCAATTAACACGAAATGCCAGGAGTATGCTATATCTGTCAAAGACGACTGCCAGCTCACAGACTAAAACTAATATGGGAATGTTGTATTTAGAGAACAGCATACAGACAATTGAAGGTTTGTTAAATGACTTATTAATTCGCAAACTGAAGCCTAGACTTGAGCGTGGAGATCGTGTCTCATCTCCAGTTCTATGGACCCTGAAAGGCGAAAAATGCGTTGATCGACATAGAGACATTCAACCTATAAATTCAGAACAACTGATCTGTTCCCATGATACGCGTGCGTTAGAAGGGTCTGAACCAAATTCAACACAATCCTGAATAAAAAGCGAGCCGTTTAACAACCATCTGATCCCAAAACAGATAATTCTTTGGAGAAACGAAATAACGTTTCCACCAATCGTAAGGCACACTCTTTGAGTGTCATTTGTACTGACGTTCCTGAGCCTGAACGGACTCTCTTCAAAGACAGTCAAAAGCACGAGGAAGAAAAATGGAAGGAACTCTGTGGATTTATGAAACTTGGAACTGTAGTGCCGTTAGCATTGACTCGTTTAACTAGACGGCGTGATTCAGCTCATCAGGATAAACCCAGACTGTTGAGGGTTAACATAGAAAATGAGCGTGACCTGAAAAACGTACTACTAAATTCTTACCTACTTGGGTCTAACAATTCACTGAATATTCGTATTCATGCTGATATTCCATGGTGCGAACGGAGAAATAATACATGCGACATAAGAAAGACTTCAAATCGCAATCTTATCATTCTCGAATTTCCAGAGCTAGCATGCAATCCTCAGGCTAACGAGCGAGCTGAGCATGACTACAGGCAATGGAGTTTTCTGGCTGTTGGATCATTCCACCTTCCAACATCTATTTGTAATATTTCATGTGAATTTTAAAATCCAACATTTTCCCATTTTTTCTCGTTTCCTAATGCACCTTTGTTTTACTATTTCTCTTTGAATAATTTGAGTCCATTTTATCTGCGCCATTTCCCGTTTGGACTCGTGTGCGTAACGTGATACGCGCTCGATATTGTTTTAGACATTGAGCGGGATTTTTACCCGGTTGACCCCAATATTTGAGGTGTTTTTACTATATTTTGATCGCCTCAATACAGTACCGCTTTTATAGACAAATGCTCGTTGGGTTCTGATATACCTGGGGATTTGCGCTTCACTCAACTTGGGACGTTTCATTCATTGTCAAATACAATCAAAAGTACTCAAATACTTCTATTACGTGGAGAATCTGTCGATCATCGCTGGATTTTTGGCTCGGCATTTTGTTTCATACGCCGAAGAATATCTCATTATCAACTATGCCTAGAACAAGGACTGGCAAATCGTCTAGCTACTTGAATGACGATAATTTGAACCCCGATTTCGTTTATGAACTTTCTACTATTTTTGTAATTCTCCTGATAAATCTGTGCATATTCCCGTACGTATAACTTTCTCGATCGATGTTTGTTATAATTTGCCTTTAAAATCCACCATTTTAACTTTACCTGACCAGCACCGTTGAATCTAGAGCGTTAGATTTTCAAAAGGAACGCCGTCAAAACTTGGCTAAAGATGTATACGAGAAAGAAATAGCCATTGAATTGAAGGAGCTGGATATTCGTAGACGCAGCATAGCGGCGAAGCGTAAGATGATGCGCGATTTCGATTCATCCGATGAAGATAGAAAAAGTTGAAATGAAATCGACCCGATCGTAATGCGTAATCATACTCCCAGTCCATTGCATTCATCTAAATCCGGGAACGAATGTCCTGGATTGAGTACCTCAGCATTACGTGAGATGCCGATGAACGCATCTGGTTCGACGCGGTATTCCAACATGCGTGGAGATGGATTACCTAAGATAGACATAGATAAGTTCGATGGCAATTCGATGGAATTCTGCAAATTGGTCAAAGCCTTTGAGATGACCATCGAAGACCGCATTTCTAATGATAACCGCAAATTAATGTATTTATTACATTACTGCTGTTGTTCTGCAATGGAAGCTATTGAACATTTTGTTTTGCCTCCCGGATTGTGAATAATAATGTCAAGCCCAACGCATCCTCAAGAAGGAATTCGGTCGCCCACATGATATCGTCCAGTCATTTTTGAAAGAGATTCTCAATGGCGACATCATTAATCAGAATGACATTAGTTCGCTTCAAAAACTGACAAGCAGAATGCGGAACATTTGCGTTACAAGTGGGCTGAGCGTCTGGATAAAATAATTCGATATGACACGGAGCTGACGTTCGGTAACTTAGTCAGTTTTTTGGAGAGACAAGTCTCAATTGCTACCAGTTATTTCAGTACTTTAGCAAGTGGTCCTGAATTGAATGCTAGTTCACGATGCATATAAATACTAGGAAGGTTCGCATAAATGTTACTTCAACGACTGAGTCATATCGATGCCCAGAGTGCTCCATGACACATGCATTACAAGAGTGCACTGTGTTCGATAGGTTAACTCACGCTGAAAAGGTGGTGCGAATTAAAACTTCCAGACTCTGCTTTAAATGTCTTCAACCAAATCACAGGGTAGCTTATTGTAGAGTACCTACTAGATGTGGAAAAAATATACGCAACGGCAAACATCACAGACTCTTACATCGCACTGTCAAAGGTAAGCCTAAAATAATGATCAATTCGACAAGTACACGAAGCTGTGGCAGTTTGTTGTCCATCATTGCTGTAAGAGTAATAGGTCCGAATGGGGTAGTGCTTACGAACGCCCATTTGGATAATGGCTCTGACGCAACTTTGGTGACTGCTGATTTATCCGAAGAACTGGGACTGTCAGGCGAACAAGCCTACTTGATGTCACTTCAGTGCATGGCACACGCAAACAAAAAACTACTGTCACGTCCTTTGTAATCTAGTCGTTGCATGATGGTACCAAGGTAGATATTGACCAGGTTTATGTGATGAATCCTCTCACAGTGAAATAGGTGACTATTCCTGAGCAGTCATTATTGAAACAATTGAGTCACCTATCTGATCTCAATCTAATCCGTATCCCAGATAAAAGAGTTCGAATTTTATTGGGAGTAAACGTCCCGGGTGTTGGAACAGCGGCTTGGAAGACCAATACAAACATTTGCACACTTGACGCCATTAGGATGGACGATTATTGGTCCAACATCTACAGCAATGTGTAAAGTTTCGATGATTTGTCTCAGTACACATAGGGATATTGGTAAGGACATAATAAAATTGTTTGACAATGAGCATTCCGCATTCTCGATTGGATATACGTCGTAATTTTTTCCCGGTAAGAATTTGTTTCACTTGGAACTATTTGCCTGAAGAAATCACACGATCAGAATCTGTTGAGGTTTTCGCTTCGTAACTCGATGAGTTTATGCCGAGCCATGCGGTATGCGAGTGTCCCTCTTGATTTTTGAGATATTTTATATATTTTTTATATGTTCCATATACATTGTCATCCTATGGTTATTGTTAAGCTTAATGCTTTTACTACCATAAAATGTTCTGAGTTCTGAGTTTTGAGTTTTGAGAATTAAGCGTTTATGAACTGTTCTCCAGACTGGCACATTTGAGTAGCTTTGTTTGCCCGAACAGTCCAGAAGGAGCTAGCAAAATGTGTCGTGGTCGCCCAACTGAACAGATCTCTGTGTCAGGTCTTCCCATCGAATATTGTGTGAGGTAACACCGATTAGATCTGATTGGCATAGTGGTTCAAGGGATATATGGAGAATGTATTCTTTATATTGTGTGACTACTCATCCTGCCAAACCCATCGAACGATTCACATAGTTGATCACGGCAGTTCATAATGGAAGCACTGCATTCGAGTTTCGCTCGGTTTTGAGCTCATAAGAAGTGCATATACTTTCGCTTCGGGTGGGATTTGAACCACCGACTAACAACATTGTAGTCCCACGCCTTAACGACCTTGGGTACCGTCTACTGTTTGACCGATCGCCCAACCGAACAGATTTCCGTGTCAGGTCTTCCCATCGGATACCGTGTAAGCTAACACCGATTAGATCTGATGGGTATAGTTGTTTAAGGGATATTTTGGTGAATATGTTGTTTATATTTTGTGACTACTCATCCGTTCCTAACCCATAGAATGATTCACAAAGTTGACCATCAACAAAGAAATGAGAAAAATATGTTTACTGATGAACAAAGTAAATAAATTCGTCATTTAAGATAAGTTGTACTTCAAACAACGGATATTATACCTGATTGTTTTTTAACCCCAAATCGTGTCGCATGTTTAACAATTAAGTCAAATTGAGACCCTGAGTTAGACCAACAACAACTGCTTCGATAACCTTTTGAACCACTTTTTATTGAAATTTTTTCACTCAACTACAAAAAGCAATTTCCATTCAAAATTAATCAATTTCACACACGGTTGCGCTGTTTGAAATAAATGTGACGTTGGAAGGATAGGACCAATGCAATAGACCAAGTTGATGCTGTACATGCTTGCTACATTGACATTTCCAAAGCTTTCGATAAAGTCAACCATGACATTTAATGAAAAACTCGAAGCTTATGAATAACGGTTATGTTGCTGAATTGGATAAGAGACTACCTTACTGATAGACACGTCCAGGTTCGCGTTGGCAGCACCTTCTATAGAAGAATAGACGTCACGAGTGGAGTTCCGCAAGGCTCGGTGCTTGAACCTCTTCTATTCTTGGTGTACATAAAAGATATAGTAGAGGACATCAGATATAATTTGATACTGTTTACCAATGATATTAAAATATAGAAACGTGTGATGTCTGTTAATGACTGTATGGCATTACAACGTGATCTGTGCACCTTATTTCTTTGGTCCCAGTCAAATGAGTTACATTTAACCCCGTAAAATGTGAAATGCTGCGGCTTGGGAAATCTATGCACCATACGTATAAGCATGGCACGCAAGATAGATTAGATAGATTATATCTTACGGAATATCACCATTTTCCATGTGCTAGACGTTGGTAAGTCACCGCAGGCGACGCTGTCGTAATAGGGTTAACATGATCTGCAGACCAGGTTTTGTAAGCACTGGAGCATTAGTCAGTTTGTCCATCCACGATATTTTCAGGATACGACGGAGAAAAATATGCCGGCAGATAACGTATGCCGTTCACCATCTTCTTATTTATACGGGGATTTCGCTCAAAACATAGGTAACGAAATTCGAATTGAAACGGGTAATCGATTATCGTCGTCATTGTGTTTTGTCAGAGGGAGGTGTTCAGCGTATGTTCTGACATATGGAGTCACTAATACTCGACGGTCATAGTTACAATGCAATCATGCCTACAGAATGCGATGTGGGAGCTTGAGACAAATATTCGAAACTTCTGTGCTGAGGCAATTTCTGTTTGATTGAATACCTTCAAGGGAAACCAGGGGAATAAACTGTCAAGGCCTGAGCACCAAGCTCTCAATGATTATTACAACGTTCTTGCAACGTTCGATGATTGGACCAAGGCACTGGACGAAGGTGAGGCTGTACATGTTTGCTACATCGATATTATCAAACGTTCCGATAAAGTCAACCATGACATCTTAATCAAAAAGCTCGAATCTTATGGAATAACGCGAATATTGCTAAATTGAGTAAGGGACTATCTTCCTGATAGATACATCTAAGTTCGCGTTGGCAGCACCTTATCTAGAAAAATAGACGTCACGAGTGGAGTTCCAGAAGGCTCGGTGCTTGGACCTCTTCTGTTCTTGGTGTACATGAACGATACAGTAGAGGACATAGGATATAATTTGATACTGTTTACCAATGATATTAAAATATGGAAACGTGTGATGTCTGTTAATGGCTGTATGGCATAACAACGGGATCTGTGCACCTTATTTTTGGTCCTAGTCAAATGAGTTACTTTTAACCCTGCAAAATGTGAAATGCTGCGGCTTGTAAAATCTATGCACCACACGTATCAGCATGGCACGCAAGATTTCGTTATGACCACCGCAGAAAAAGATCTCGGTATCTGAATGTCGTTCAACCTCAAGCATGGAGAGCATTGCCGGATGGTGTACAATAAAGCTTGCCGTATCTTGAGTCTTCTCAAAAGAATTCTCGGAATTTTACTCCAGAAACCCTACCCCGGGTAATTAACATGTATTTACGTCCTGTTATGGAATATTCCATCCAAGCCTGGGAACCATGGAAGAGGAAGGATATCGAACTACTCGACAGGATTTATCATCGTGCAACAAAGTTGGTCTCCCGGTACAGAAATTTGCCTTTCACAGAGCGAATGTTAAAACTGAACCTACAAGATTTTACCCAACGGCGGATACGTAGTGACCTTATGTTGACTTTCAAAATCCTGCATTCTGTAAACCATCCCCTTAAAAACTTGCTAAAGCCCAATGACCTTACTCGAACACGAACACATTCAAAGGCTTTAAGCATTCCGCATTCTCGATTGGATATACGTCGTAATTTTTTCTCGGTAAGAATTTGTTTCACTTGGAACTATTTGCCTGAAGAAATCACACGATCAGAATCTGTTGAGGTTTTCGCTTCGTAACTCGATGAGTTTATGCCGAGCCATGCGGTATGCGAGTGTCCCTCTTGATTTTTGAGATATTTTATATATTTTTTATATGTTCCATATACATTGTCATCCTATGGTTATTGTTAAGCTTAATGCTTTTACTACCATAAAATGTTCTGAGTTCTGAGTTTTGAGTTTTGAGAATTAAGCGTTTATGAACTGTTCTCCAGACTGGCACATTTGAGTAGCTTTGTTTGCCCGAACAGTCCAGAAGGAGCTAGCAAAATGTGTCGTGGTCGCCCAACTGAACAGATCTCTGTGTCAGGTCTTCCCATCGAATATTGTGTGAGGTAACACCGATTAGATCTGATTGGCATAGTGGTTCAAGGGATATATGGAGAATGTATTCTTTATATTGTGTGACTACTCATCCTGCCAAACCCATCGAACGATTCACATAGTTGATCACGCAGTTCATAATGGAAGCACTGCATTCGAGTTTCGCTCGGTTTTGAGCTCATAAGAAGTGCATATACTTTCGCTTCGGGTGGGATTTGAACCACCGACTAACAACATTGTAGTCCCACGCCTTAACGACCTTGGGTACCGTCTACTGTTTGACCGATCGCCCAACCGAACAGATTTCCGTGTCAGGTCTTCCCATCGGATACCGTGTAAGCTAACACCGATTAGATCTGATGGGTATAGTTGTTTAAGGGATATTTTGGTGAATATGTTGTTTATATTTTGTGACTACTCATCCGTTCCTAACCCATAGAATGATTCACAAAGTTGACCATCAACAAAGAAATGAGAAAAATATGTTTACTGATGAACAAAGTAAATAAATTCGTCATTTAAGATAAGTTGTACTTCAAACAACGGATATTATACCTGATTGTATTTAACCCCAAATCGTGTCGTATGTTTAACAATTAAGTCAAATTGAGACCCTGAGTTAGACCAACAACAACTGCTTCGATAACCTTTTGAACCACATTTTATTGAAATTTTTTCACTCAACTACAAAAAGCAATTTCCATTCAAAATTAATCAATTTCACACACGGTTGCGCTGTTTGAAATAAATGTGACGTTGGAAGGATAGGACCAATGCAATAGACCAAGTTGATGCTGTACATGCTTGCTACATTGACATTTCCAAAGCTTTCGATAAAGTCAACCATGACATTTAATGAAAAACTCGAAGCTTATGAATAACGGTTATGTTGCTGAATTGGATAAGAGACTACCTTACTGATAGACACGTCCAGGTTCGCGTTGGCAGCACCTTCTATAGAAGAATAGACGTCACGAGTGGAGTTCCGCAAGGCTCGGTGCTTGAACCTCTTCTATTCTTGGTGTACATAAAAGATATAGTAGAGGACATCAGATATAATTTGATACTGTTTACCAATGATATTAAAATATAGAAACGTGTGATGTCTGTTAATGACTGTATGGCATTACAACGTGATCTGTGCACCTTATTTCTTTGGTCCCAGTCAAATGAGTTACATTTAACCCCGTAAAATGTGAAATGCTGCGGCTTGGGAAATCTATGCACCATACGTATAAGCATGGCACGCAAGATAGATTAGATAGATTATATCTTACGGAATATCACCATTTTCCATGTGCTAGACGTTGGTAAGTCACCGCAGGCGACGCTGTCGTAATAGGGTTAACATGATCTGCAGACCAGGTTTTGTAAGCACTGGAGCATTAGTCAGTTTGTCCATCCACGATATTTTCAGGATACGACGGAGAAAAATATGCCGGCAGATAACGTATGCCGTTCACCATCTTCTTATTTATACGGGGATTTCGCTCAAAACATAGGTAACGAAATTCGAATTGAAACGGGTAATCGATTATCGTCGTCATTGTGTTTTGTCAGAGGGAGGTGTTCAGCGTATGTTCTGACATATGGAGTCACTAATACTCGACGGTCATAGTTACAATGCAATCATGCCTACAGAATGCGATGTGGGAGCTTGAGACAAATATTCGAAACTTCTGTGCTGAGGCAATTTCTGTTTGATTGAATACCTTCAAGGGAAACCAGGGGAATAAACTGTCAAGGCCTGAGCACCAAGCTCTCAATGATTATTACAACGTTCTTGCAACGTTCGATGATTGGACCAAGGCACTGGACGAAGGTGAGGCTGTACATGTTTGCTACATCGATATTATCAAACGTTCCGATAAAGTCAACCATGACATCTTAATCAAAAAGCTCGAATCTTATGGAATAACGCGAATATTGCTAAATTGAGTAAGGGACTATCTTCCTGATAGATACATCTAAGTTCGCGTTGGCAGCACCTTATCTAGAAAAATAGACGTCACGAGTGGAGTTCCAGAAGGCTCGGTGCTTGGACCTCTTCTGTTCTTGGTGTACATGAACGATACAGTAGAGGACATAGGATATAATTTGATACTGTTTACCAATGATATTAAAATATGGAAACGTGTGATGTCTGTTAATGGCTGTATGGCATAACAACGGGATCTGTGCACCTTATTTTTGGTCCTAGTCAAATGAGTTACTTTTAACCCTGCAAAATGTGAAATGCTGCGGCTTGTAAAATCTATGCACCACACGTATCAGCATGGCACGCAAGATTTCGTTATGACCACCGCAGAAAAAGATCTCGGTATCTGAATGTCGTTCAACCTCAAGCATGGAGAGCATTGCCGGATGGTGTACAATAAAGCTTGCCGTATCTTGAGTCTTCTCAAAAGAATTCTCCGGAATTTTACTCCAGAAACCCTACCCCGGGTAATTAACATGTATTTACGTCCTGTTATGGAATATTCCATCCAAGCCTGGGAACCATGGAAGAGGAAGGATATCGAACTACTCGACAGGATTTATCATCGTGCAACAAAGTTGGTCTCCCGGTACAGAAATTTGCCTTTCACAGAGCGAATGTTAAAACTGAACCTACAAGATTTTACCCAACGGCGGATACGTAGTGACCTTATGTTGACCTTCAAAATCGTGCATTCTGTAAACCATCCCCTTAAACCATCCCCTTAAACACTTGCTAAAGCCCAATGACCTTACTCGAACACGAACACATTCAAAGGCTTTAAGCATTCCGCATTCTCGATTGGATATACGTCGTAATTTTTTCTCGGTAAGAATTTGTTTCACTTGGAACTATTTGCCTGAAGAAATCACACGATCAGAATCTGTTGAGGTTTTCGCTTCGTAACTCGATGAGTTTATGCCGAGCCATGCGGTATGCGAGTGTCCCTCTTGATTTTTGAGATATTTTATATATTTTTTATATGTTCCATATACATTGTCATCCTATGGTTATTGTTAAGCTTAATGCTTTTACTACCATAAAATGTTCTGAGTTCTGAGTTTTGAGTTTTGAGAATTAAGCGTTTATGAACTGTTCTCCAGACTGGCACATTTGAGTAGCTTTGTTTGCCCGAACAGTCCAGAAGGAGCTAGCAAAATGTGTCGTGGTCGCCCAACTGAACAGATCTCTGTGTCAGGTCTTCCCATCGAATATTGTGTGAGGTAACACCGATTAGATCTGATTGGCATAGTGGTTCAAGGGATATATGGAGAATGTATTCTTTATATTGTGTGACTACTCATCCTGCCAAACCCATCGAACGATTCACATAGTTGATCACCGCAGTTCATAATGGAAGCACTGCATTCGAGTTTCGCTCGGTTTTGAGCTCATAAGAAGTGCATATACTTTCGCTTCGGGTGGGATTTGAACCACCGACTAACAACATTGTAGTCCCACGCCTTAACGACCTTGGGTACCGTCTACTGTTTGACCGATCGCCCAACCGAACAGATTTCCGTGTCAGGTCTTCCCATCGGATACCGTGTAAGCTAACACCGATTAGATCTGATGGGTATAGTTGTTTAAGGGATATTTTGGTGAATATGTTGTTTATATTTTGTGACTACTCATCCGTTCCTAACCCATAGAATGATTCACAAAGTTGACCATCAACAAAGAAATGAGAAAAATATGTTTACTGATGAACAAAGTAAATAAATTCGTCATTTAAGATAAGTTGTACTTCAAACAACGGATATTATACCTGATTGTTTTTTAACCCCAAATCGTGTCGCATGTTTAACAATTAAGTCAAATTGAGACCCTGAGTTAGACCAACAACAACTGCTTCGATAACCTTTTGAACCACTTTTTATTGAAATTTTTTCACTCAACTACAAAAAGCAATTTCCATTCAAAATTAATCAATTTCACACACGGTTGCGCTGTTTGAAATAAATGTGACGTTGGAAGGATAGGACCAATGCAATAGACCAAGTTGATGCTGTACATGCTTGCTACATTGACATTTCCAAAGCTTTCGATAAAGTCAACCATGACATTTAATGAAAAACTCGAAGCTTATGAATAACGGTTATGTTGCTGAATTGGATAAGAGACTACCTTACTGATAGACACGTCCAGGTTCGCGTTGGCAGCACCTTCTATAGAAGAATAGACGTCACGAGTGGAGTTCCGCAAGGCTCGGTGCTTGAACCTCTTCTATTCTTGGTGTACATAAAAGATATAGTAGAGGACATCAGATATAATTTGATACTGTTTACCAATGATATTAAAATATAGAAACGTGTGATGTCTGTTAATGACTGTATGGCATTACAACGTGATCTGTGCACCTTATTTCTTTGGTCCCAGTCAAATGAGTTACATTTAACCCCGTAAAATGTGAAATGCTGCGGCTTGGGAAATCTATGCACCATACGTATAAGCATGGCACGCAAGATAGATTAGATAGATTATATCTTACGGAATATCACCATTTTCCATGTGCTAGACGTTGGTAAGTCACCGCAGGCGACGCTGTCGTAATAGGGTTAACATGATCTGCAGACCAGGTTTTGTAAGCACTGGAGCATTAGTCAGTTTGTCCATCCACGATATTTTCAGGATACGACGGAGAAAAATATGCCGGCAGATAACGTATGCCGTTCACCATCTTCTTATTTATACGGGGATTTCGCTCAAAACATAGGTAACGAAATTCGAATTGAAACGGGTAATCGATTATCGTCGTCATTGTGTTTTGTCAGAGGGAGGTGTTCAGCGTATGTTCTGACATATGGAGTCACTAATACTCGACGGTCATAGTTACAATGCAATCATGCCTACAGAATGCGATGTGGGAGCTTGAGACAAATATTCGAAACTTCTGTGCTGAGGCAATTTCTGTTTGATTGAATACCTTCAAGGGAAACCAGGGGAATAAACTGTCAAGGCCTGAGCACCAAGCTCTCAATGATTATTACAACGTTCTTGCAACGTTCGATGATTGGACCAAGGCACTGGACGAAGGTGAGGCTGTACATGTTTGCTACATCGATATTATCAAACGTTCCGATAAAGTCAACCATGACATCTTAATCAAAAAGCTCGAATCTTATGGAATAACGCGAATATTGCTAAATTGAGTAAGGGACTATCTTCCTGATAGATACATCTAAGTTCGCGTTGGCAGCACCTTATCTAGAAAAATAGACGTCACGAGTGGAGTTCCAGAAGGCTCGGTGCTTGGACCTCTTCTGTTCTTGGTGTACATGAACGATACAGTAGAGGACATAGGATATAATTTGATACTGTTTACCAATGACGACGATAATCGATTACCCGTTTCAATTCGAATTTCGTTACCTATGTTTTGAGCGAAATAAGAAGATGGTGAACGGCATACGTTATCTGCCGGCATATTTTTCTCCGTCGTATACTGAAAATATCGTGGATGGACAAACTGCTTTCAAAACCTAGTCTGCAGATCATGTTAACTCTATTACGACAGCGTCGCCTGCGGTTACTTAGCAACGTCTAGCGCATGGAAAATGGTGATATTTCGAAAGATATATTCTATCTACTAGGAAGTCGAGAGACATTGTTCGTCCCAAATTGGACTGTTCCATCATTCGTAAAGCTGTCGATCGTGGAAAAATAATTCGATTGTGATGTACATCCATGGTCGAAATCGATCGAAGGAGGCCTACATACATACATACATACATAGAGTAGATCTTCCGGAATAATACTAATTTCAGTTTTGGAGGCGTGGCCACGCCATCGTAGGCGTGTAAGGTGAACACGCTCGGTAGACCAGCTTTAGAATGAACTGTTGCTTCTTTCTGTTCCGTCAATATCGCCTTCCAAACTGTTTTTCTTACCAGTCATTATCCTATTGCTTTACAGACCCTTTTGCTTATTTTGACCTTGATTTACTGCGCGCAATTTGTCGTAATCTCGATTGCGTGGGACGGTCGAACATTTGAACTTGATTTGATTTTTGACTCGTGTACGTAACTTGGTACGTACTCGATATTGTTTTGACATTGACCCGGATTTTACCCTGTTGAGCCCAATATTTGAGGTATGTTTTACTATATTTTGATTGCCTCAATACAGAACCGCTTTTATAGACAAATCCGCTTCGGGTTCTGATACACCTCTAGGATTTTTGCGCGTCACTCAACTTGGGACGTTTCATTGATTATCAAATACAATCAAAATGAACTTCGACATTAATCATTTTATCCATCCACGACATGCTCAAGATACGATGGATGCTTCGGAGATATAATGTATTCAGCTTCCGTTCGTGTCTCGCATGGATGGTCTAGGTTTCACTGCCGCACATTAAATAATTCATTACGCGCTGTAAACCATCGTGTTTGTCTCTACAGTCAACCCCGCGGTTGCCTCATACACGACAGTTTTATCGGCAAAAATGAAGGCTGTTCTGCCAATTCGTTTATCAATCTCCGTGTCTAAAGTTTTTTCGCATGCTTGAGCCAAGATATGTGAAATAATTCTCGCAGTATTAATTATACAACTGGCCAAATATTTGTCATACATTTGTCAAATAAAATAAAAGTGCAACTTTTATTTTTTTCGTATACAATATGCCCAACAAAAAATAACAAATTGCAAATCAGCGTATAATTTTAGTGTTAAAAATAATTATCAAATGTACATGGCGTGCATTCAACTCAGTGGAACCCAAATAGATCCACTTGAATATGAGTATAGAGGGGCGTGGACTGGACACTTATAACTGAATAATTTAAAGAAGACAGTCCATCAGATTTTATTCTAGATTTGGCTGACTTGAGCAGTCGACGGTGAAAAGGCACCTTGTCCTTGGGAACCTTCTTGTGCTTAACAACGTGATACCGTGCATACCTAATCACCATATGCACAAAGGGAATATTTTTCGCATCCATCCTCAAGGCAAAATCGTCATCCTCCTGACCCCATCCCCAATATTTATTCGAGAATCCATTCAGCTTGAGAAAATTTTCCTTTGATATTTTCAGGACTCCGCCAACTAACCGCTGGTAACGGAGCTTGAAATTACGGTCATCCAATGCGACACCCAAATGCACAGCGTTTGATTCTGATAAACTGTCGCATCCATATGGGTTGAAATCGTTAATAGGAGCGAGGTCAGCATCATGAAAAACGATGCATCTGAAGCGAAATCGTTTATTCGCCTCCACAAATCCTACGTTGAATAACATCGCTCGGTTGAAGAATGAGGGAAACCTTTGCTCCATCACAAATATTTGGTAGCACAATCTTTGTCGTTGTAGCAGTTCGTTCAGGTAATGCAGCATTACTTTCACTTGCTTCCATCGATTTTTACACAAGATGATAACGGCGACTCCATCTGTGTAAGACTGGCTACATGATTCTGCAGAGTTTGGGCCCTGTGGACGGAATGCCCACGCACCACCATCGATGGCAGGAAAGCTCTTATATTGTTCCATGTATGTCCGATTCGTTTCTAACTTTCTATCAATCGGCATATCACCACGTTGAACGAGACGGGTCGCATCATCTAGTGGAATTTCTTGTACTGAATAACATATGGATGCACAGGTTAGTTGTTCAAATTTTTGAGGAACAGGATAACTGCTAGATGCGCTTTTGTGTGACAAAATGCTGTAGATGTGTTCCCAGTGGGCCAAGAATGAAAATTTTGTTTTGACATACACTATGTATATTACAAATAGTATTGTAACCGAAGTAACAAGGAGATGTCGCTTGTACATCATTTCATTTGAATTCAGGGACAAGTATAAACACCCTGAGTAGCAAGGCATTTATATTTATCGAAGCCGCCTACTCACATACTAGAAAATCAAATTTCCGCGAAAAATATTTCACGTCTCGCGTGGTGACATCAATGGTGTGGGACGTGAATGAACGCGGTACCAGCCCAATTTTCATGATATTTTTAATCTCCAGTAATTGGGTAGTCGATTTTTATCAATCTTTCAGTTAAATGTTTTCATACAAGAAGCTGTTCGATAAGCATTGTTATTTTAATATTATTTAATATTTTAACTTCACCTTTTTTTTGTTCATTACTATTGGAGATGTCTATCTTGTTGTTCTACTCGTCATATCACTTCTGAACTGTTGTGCTGAAAACATTTTCAGCTATGAATGATTTGTTTGAATATTGCACTGAAATCTTTTAGCACTTATATTTCGGTGCGATTTTGGGTGATGTGTTCAATCTAACGCTCGTTGAAGATGTGATCTGTGAGTAGTATCTGTCTTCCCCAGCTTACATACGACAAACAGTGCTTCCAAAGTGAGCGGTCAAGAGCAAGTAGTTCCGAACTCTTAAGGAGAATGCGGAGAGTTCTTGTCTTTTGGAAACGTCTTTGTACCGCAAGTGAGGTTTGTACATTGTATACTCACTGATTTCAAATTACCACAGAGTCGATCTTTTAGATTACAAACATTTTCTAAAGTGTAGACGGTACTGTGTTAGAAGGATGAAATCAATTTCGTATTCGTTACCTCGTCGATTCCCAAAACAATTCAATTCAATTGCATTCGATTTAAATCAATTTTAATGGTCTAAAATGCATATAGCTTAAGAAAAACCACAAAATAATATGGGAATTATGAATAACATTTTATAGTAAAACAGGTTTTGTTTGCTTACTCAGCAGTTCAGGAATCAAGTAAAAATCCATAGGACAGAAACTGTTTTCAAAGTTCAAAGCTTTTATGGTGTAAAGAATATAGTTTCAATGTTTGTGTTGGTGAAATGACTATCAACGAATACATGGTTGTGCTGGAACTTTGTCGACTAAACGAAAAGAAGTCCCCTGGCGCAGACAAAATTACCCCCGCCGTAGTTCGCAGGTGTCGCGTTGCTTTGACTGCTCCTCTCACTCGCATATTCAATCTCAGCTTAAATGAAGGAAAAATACCACCGCAATGGAAAGCAGGGATGATAACTCCTATTTATAAAGGCGGTAGCCGTTCAGACACAGCAAACTATAGACCGGTAACGTTACTTCCGGTGATCTCCAAATTAATGAAACGCATTGTGAATGCGCACATGAGAGAAAATTTTTAAAACCAAAATATTTTGACCGCAGCACAACACGGCTTTCGAAGAGGTCGTTGCTGTTTATCTAACCTTCTTACAACGTTCGAAAATTGGACCAAGGCACTAGACGAAGGTGAGGCTGTACATGCTTGTTATATCGATATTTCCAAAGCTTTCGATAGGGTCAACCATGACATTTTAATCAAAAAGCTCGAATCTTATGGAATAACGGGAATATTGCTAAATTGAGTAAGGGACTATCTTACTGATAGATACATCCAAGTTCGCGTTGGCAGCACCTTATCTAGAAAAATAGACATCACGAGTGGAGTGCCACAAGGCTCTGTGCTTAGACCTCTTCTATTCTTGGTGTACATAAACGATACAGTAGAGGACATCGGATATAATACGATACTGTTTACCAATGATATTAAAATATGGAAACGTGTGATGTCTGTTAATGACTGTATTGCATTACAACGGGATCTGTGCACCTAATTTTTTTGGTCCTAGTCAAATGAGTTACTTTTAAACCTGCAAAATGTGAAATGCTGCCGCTTGGAAAATCTATGCACCACACGTATCAGCATGGCACGCAAGACCTCGTCATGACCACCGCAGAAAAAGATTTCGTTATCTGGGTGTCGTTTAACTTTAAGCCTGAACATCATTGCCGGACAGTTTACAATAAATCCTTGAGTCTTCTAAAAGGTATATTCAGGATTTTCACTTCAGATACTTTACCCCGGTAAATTAATACGTATAAACGTCCTGTTATGGAATATTCCATCCAAGCCTGGGCACCGTGACTGAGGAAGTATATCGAACTATTTGGCATGATTTATCATCGTGCGGCAAATTTGGTGCCCGGTTACAGACGTTTGCCTTTCTATGGGCGAATGTTAAAACTCAATCTACATGATTTTACCCAACGACGGATATGGAGTGATCTCCTGTTGACATTCAAAATATTTCATACTGAGAACCATTCCCTTAAACACTTGCGAAAGCCAAATGGCGTTACTCCAACACGAAAACATTCTCGATTGGTTATTGGTCGCAATTATTTCCCGGTAAGAATTTGTTTCACTTGGAACATTTTGCCTGAAGCAATCACACGCTCGGAATCTGCTGCGGTTTTTTGATTCCATACAGGATGAGTGTATGACGAACCATGCGATATGTGACTGTCCCTATTGATTTTTAAGAGATTTTGTAATTTAAATCCATATACCCGTCATCCTATGGTTGTTGATAAGCTTACTACTTTTTCTACCATAAAACATTCTGAGTTCTGAGTTCTGTGTTTCATGTATTACTTTAATTAGTAACAGGGTCGTCTTCAAGATGGCTAACGGCAGGGTATTTTCTTCAAAAAATGCGTTTTGATTTGTTTTCCAGAAAATGATACTTGATGTCTATTTTATCTGGTGCTATAAATTATTTTGTCTAAAAATAATTATTCCAATGAAAGAAATGAGTTTTTGAAGGACCGGTTTGAAAGATCAATTGGAATATGTTTGGGACCGATCGTTTAGACATAATGCAAAGAAATTTGATGGTTTGAAAGATTTCTTTCTAATTCGCCATATTACGCTGACTTTCAACTCATGGTTACGGGCAGTTTCGCTACGAAACACCCAACATGATGTAAACCGATTGAATGGTCACGAAACGGCCTTGAACTTAGCCCATTTCCTACTTGGTAACGTTCATTCACAAGCCACAATTGGCGCAAAAAGAGACAGCATTTTTTTAAGCGGAAACGCGTTCTCATTGGCCTCATTACCTTGAATACTTTTTGAGATACAAAATTGAACGTAAAACCATCATTTTCCATGCCGTTAGCCACCTTAACTGATGGCGAAATAATCTGATCATTCCAAAGAATATTGCACTCGCTATACAAACCTCTGACATACTTCTTCAATCAATCACTTATAGGGTGTGCTTCCTACCGATTGGAAACGGTGTAATAATTATTCCTATTTATGATATAGTAAATCGTTCCGATGTTTCTAAGTACCGCACATTAACTCTGGCTATCTGTGTTTCTCTAAACACATGTAGTGTCCTTTGTTCGCCATCTAAATCGAAATATTGATAACCTAATTTCTTTCGAGAAACTAGCATGGATAAAGACGGAAAATTTTCCAGTTTTTTATAATTTCATTAAAAACACAGATGATTGGACAGAAACGGTGGATAACTCCGCATATCGTCTCCTTTCTCGATATCCTAATGAATTTGATCGAGTTACCCACGCGTTCATCTGCAGAGCTGGAAAGCTTGAAATGAGGGAAAGCTGTTTTCAATTCGCTAAAGGATTGGCATCACAACCGGATTACCCAGCTGCGTGGTTCGAATGCATTTTGAAAACCTATGCAGGCAACCACCAATAAATATATATTATATTACTATATATATATATATCTTGAATACGCCACAAATGTGGTCGGAGTAAAACAAACTTCCATTTATACTTTTGCCAATTCAGGCTTATGAATTTGATGAAGCAAGTAGATTTCATATATAAAATAATTTCGTTCGTTAAAAAATTGAAGTGAAGAAAACGTTTCTGCTGTCTGTATAAGCTTCAGCATAAAAAACATCACTTCAAACAACCGCCGCATTACAAAAGCATCAGGTAACTTCAATATAATCAAATGGGACCTTGATAAATTTTCACCATAGATATTAACATGGATTATGCATACATGCCTGCGACCAGTCATGGAATACGCTATGCATTCATGGGATAGTATTTCAAGAAAGATGTGAAATGAATGCAGCGAATCATTCAAAGCTTGACACAAATCGTTCTCAGCCACCGAAACATGCTTATAAAAAAGACTTGATCGCATGAATCTGTTCGAGGAGAGTATTTTATTTTGTCCCTGTTTGTTTTACTCGGAACAGTTTACATTATACAGTTACTGACTCCATTGACTCGTATTACATTGAAACCAAATTAGTCTAGCCCGTGCGTATCCTGATCTTACTGTCTCCAAAGGACGAGTGCAAACAGCACGGAAGCGGTCGTGGGTTGTGTGATGTAAATACACGCAAATGAATATTTTTAGATGAATTTCAATTTATTCATTCGTTTCCCGTCTACTTATATACTGTTTGATCCAATTGCTTAGATAGATTGTATGAACGTACGTTTAAATTACCATCATTCTATGTACACAAAAATTGAATCATTCGTGTATTCGGAAATATGAAAATGCAGAACAATTGACTATGATGTTTATTTTAATAAGTTTCTGAAAGTATCATCACCATTTATCGGAAATCCATACAAATGAATCCGATCTCAGATCTATCCGAGTAAAATACGTGCGACTCAACCTCTTCGGCTGCATACCACAGGACACGTTTCGGATTGGTATGACTATTTTTAATGTTCGGTAATGTTGTTTTCGAACAACGCAAGACTCAGAACTCAGAACTCAGAAAATTGTATGGTAGAAAAAGCATTAAGCTTAACAATAACCATAGGATGACAAGGTATATGGAACATATAAAAATATATAAAAAATACAAAATATCTCAAAAATCAATAGGGACATTCGCATACCGCATTTTTCGTCATAAACTCATCGAGTTTGAAGCGAAAACCTCAACAGATTCTGATCGTGTGATTTCTTCAGGCAAATAGTTCCAAGTGAAACAAATTCTTACGGAGAAAAAATTACGACGTATATCCAATCGAGAATGCGGAATGCTTAAAGCCTTTGAATGTTTTCGTGTTCTAGTAAGGTCATTGGGCTTTAGCAAGTGTTTAAGGGGATGGTTTACAGAATGCAGGATTTTGAAGGTCAACATAAGGTCACTACGTATCCGTCGTTGGGTAAAATCTTGTAGGTTCAGTTTTAACATTCGCTCTGTGAAAGGCAAATTTCTGTACCGGGAGACCAACTTTGTAGCACGATGATAAATCCTGTTGAGTAGTTCGATATCCTTCCTCAGCCATGGTGCCCAGGCTTGGATGGAATATTCCATAACAGGACGTATATACGTGTTAATTACCCGGGGTAGGGTTTCGGGCGTAAAAATCCTGAATATTCTTTTGAGAAGACTCAAGATACGGCAAGCTTTATTGTACACCATCCGGCAATGATGTCCAGGCTTTAGGTTAAACGAAACCCAGATACCCAGATCTTTTTTTGCTGTGGTCCAGACGAGATCTTGCGTGCCAAGCTGATACGTGTGGTGCAGAGATTTCCCAAGCTGCAGCATTCTACATTTCGCAGGGTTAAATGGTAACTCATTTAACTGGGACCAACGAAATAAGATGCTTAGATCCCGTTGTAATGCCATACAGTCATTAACAGACCTGACACGTTTCCATATTTTAATATCATCAAGTTGCATCCAATATCCTCTACTATATCGTTCATATACACCAAGAATAGAAGAGGTCCAAGCACCGAGCCTTGCGGAACTCCACTCGTGACGTCTATTTTTCTAGATAAGGTGCTGCCAACGCAAACTTGGACGTGTCTATCAGTAAGATAGTCCCTTATCCAATTCAGCAATATCCCCGTTATTCCATAGAATTCGAGCTTTTTAATTAAGATGTCATGGTTGACTCTGTCGAAAGCTTTGGAAATATCGATGTAGCAAGCATGTACAGCCTCACCTTCGTCTAGTGCCTTGGTCCAATCCTCGAACGTTGTAAGAATGTTAGATAAACAGCAACGACCTCTTCGAAAACCGTGTTGTGCTGCGGTCAAAATATTTTGATTTTCAAAATGTTCTCTTATGCGCGCAGTCACAATGCGTTCCATTAATTTGGAGATCACCGGAAGTAACGTTACCGGTCTATAGTTTGCTGTGTCTGAACGGCTACCGCCTTTATAAATAGGAGTTATCATCCCTGCTTTCCATTGCGGTGGTATTTTTCCTTCATTTAAGCTGAGATTGAATATGCTAGTGAGAGGAGCAGTCAAAGCAACGCGACACCTGCGAAGTACGGCGGGGGTAATTTTGTCTGCGCCAGGGGACTTCTTTTCGTTTAGTCGACAAAGTTCCCGCCCAACCATGTATTCGTTGATAGACATTTCACTTAATAATTCGAAATGTGGTGAACTTGATGAAACTTGATATTGTATACAACGCTTGGGATTGAAGACAAATGAGTAAAACGTTGCTAAAGCGTCGGCGGTATCTTGGGCAGTGTGGGTCAATCCATGAGGTGTTAGTACAGAGAATACACCTGGTTTGATCTTTGATCGTTCATTTACTATCTTGTAGAGAAGCTTAGGATGCTTTTCCATTCTCTTAAGCAAGTTCCATTGGAATTGCATGCGATCTTCTCTTACAAGAGTCGTGACTTGGAGCGGGGCCTTTGAATCGGCCGTGCTCAAAATTAATGTTTTCATGCGTTTTTATTTTTTCAGTCTACACCGAACCTTTTGTTTTTGAAACGTTTTAACATGTCGCGAACATGTAAACGAAGGACGTTTGATGCCCCGCACGCTTTAAATGCTGCGCAATATTTTTATTTTGAAGGATGGGGAATTTGCTGCGCCGGTCAGAAAAATGCGAAAGAAAACTCATACATGGGGGTTTAAAAATCGTGCAGCATGACTTTTCACCAACTTCCATCACAATCACAAGCCTAATGCCTGCGACAACCGAAGCTTGTTTTGAATTCTTGAATGTGACTGCAATCTCAAATTTTCCCATCAAAGTATACGTCCCCCTCCCATTCGTAGTGAAATTCTGTGTTTAAACTATTTTGATTTAATGAAAATTCGCTTAACGATGAAGGTTTCTTCTTCTTCTCTTCGACTTGATTCGGTATCTTACAAATCAATTTCCAATTTTCTTCGTACCAAACTTCTTATGAGATTACCCGAGACTCCCGCATTCAATGAGTTGTTGGTCGATATTCCATTTTATATTCAGAATTCATGTAATACCCGATTTACCTTCGATCCTAAATTTTCCTCTCACAAGCGATGAACACGACATTGATAAAGTTGCCCTCGGAATTTCACTGGCACCAAATGATCATGTCGTGATGCAGTTTGACTATAGGTTTCAAGCTCTAAGAATAAACAATTTTTGGAAAAAAGTTAGACGCATCTACGAAGTCTTTGAGTGATGCTTTCGAGAACGCCTTCAACTGCGGAAGCAAAACCATCAAAGTACATAAATTCTGGGTATGATTAAAAATCACGATGGGAATTGAATCGAAATTAGCACCACATTTGTCCTTATAAAATAAAGCAAAATCCTAAGATTAAAACCAGTAAGTGATTAAGGTTACGAAATAAGCCTTGGTGACAGAATCCGCCAAAACCCATTAAAAAAGAGGGATATTTGGAAAATATGTTGTTTATATTCTGTGACTACTCATCCTGCCAAACCCATCGAACGATTCACATAGTTGATCACGGCAGTTCATAATGGAAGCACTGGATTCGAGTTTCTCTCTGTTTTGAGCTCATCAGCAGTGCATATCCATTCGCTTCGGGTGGGATTTGAACCACCGACCATCACCAAAGTAGTCCCACGCCTTAACGACCTTGGCTACCGTCCACCGTTCGTCCGATCGCAATTAAGCGTTTATGAACTGTTCTCCAGACTGGAACATTTGAACAGCTTTGTTTGCCCGACCAGTCCAGAAGGAGCCAGCAACATGTGTTGTGGTCGCCCACCCGACCAGATCTCCGTGTCAGGTATTCCCATCGAATATAGTGTAAGCTAACACCCATTAGATCGGATGAGCCTAGTTGTTTAAGGGATATATGAAGAACATGTTGTTTATTTTTTGTGACTACTCATCCGTGCCAAATCCATCGAACGATTCACAAAGTTGATCACGACGGTCCATAATAGAAGCACTGGGCTAAAGTTTTGCTCTTATTTGGGCTCATCAGCAGTGCATATCCTTTCGTTTCGAGTGGGTATCAGTGTTGCTCCACGAAAAAGGAACTGACCACAACGGAAATCGATTAACACGAGATAGTTTGATGGAATTGATCGAGCTGTGCCTTCAAACACACGTCAAGTTCAATGGTAAAATCTACGAGCAGATTCGAGTAACACCAATGGGATAACCGATTCCCAGCCTAATTGCCGAAGAAGTCATGCAACGTTTGGAACGAATCGCTGTACTAATATTATGACTAAAGATTTGGATCCGCTATGTGAACGATACATTTGTGATCATAAAAGGAACTGAACTGGAGGAATCGCAACTACTGAACTCTGCATTCAGACGAATCAATTTTACAAGAGAAACTGAAGTTGACGGCTGCGTGGCATTCCTAAACGTTCAAATGAGACGAACAAGCGAAGGAAATTTAGAAACCAGTGTCTACGGGAAGAATACGCACACAGATCAAATCTTGAACTTCAACAGCAAGCATCCAACCAACCATAAACTCAGCTGCGTTATAATCTTATTCAAGAGAGTAGCAACACATTAGAACACGCAGGAACTGAAAAGAAAAGAAGAAGAATACCTGTTCAAAGTGTACCACATGAATGGATACTCAAGAAGCTTCGTACTACGCAATAAGTTCAACCGTACCCAGCAAAGAAACGATAATGAAAACAGAGTTAGACGCGCTCTCCCGTATGTGCAGAATATATCAGAAATCGCAGCCCGGGTCCTTCGGCCATTTGGAATAGAGGTTGCGCACAAACCCGTGTCAACATTACGCAACCACTTCAACAATATGAAAGACAAAGTTGCAAAAGAAGACTAATCGAATATTGTCTACAAGATTACGTGCAGTGATTGCGAGAAGAACTACATCGGGCCAACCTGCTGCAAGCTAAGCACAATAATACATGAACACCGGTTAGCTGTACGAAGGTACGACCCAAGTTCACTGATTTCAATACATGTTGATCAATTCCGACACCAATTCGATTTGGACAAAGCGAGGATTTTAGCCAAATAAACAACCGACGAGCGCGAGAATTCATAGAAGTGTGACACTCAACAACGACATAAATTTACCAGCACTTTCAATTGGCTACAGACTATGGACCAATGAACACTCGGTGGACAAGAATGCAACACATGAATTCCACCAACCAACGGGAGTGATGGCGAACGGACAGACGGACCTTATAAAAACCAATGAATACCAATTACAAGTCACTTCAAAAGAAGTTCTGCTGATGATGTCATCTAGATTGGTGACGAAAGGTTCAACAGCAACTACGCAAACTCGGCGAACACGATCTGAACAACAGCCTCATCCTAAGCTACGTATATTCTCCTCTATTGCAGACCTTGGCTACCGTCCATCGTTTGACCGATCGCATTGTGACTGCGCGCATAAGAGAACATTTTAAAAACCAAAACATTTTGACCGCAGCACAACACGGCTTTCGAAGAGGTCATTGCGGTTTATCTAACCTTCTTACAACGTTCGAAAATTGGACCAAGGCACTAGACGAAGGTGAAGCTGTACATGCTTGTTACATCGATATTTCCAAAGCTTTTCATAGGTTCAACCATGACATCTTAATTAAAAAGCTCTAATCCTATGGAATAACCGGAATATTGCTGAATCGGATAAGGGACTATCTTACTGACACGTCCAAGTTCGCGTGGGCAGCACCTTATCTAGAAAAATAGACGTCACGAGTGGAGTTCCGCAAGGCTCGGTGCTTGGATTTCTTCTATTCTTGGTGTATATGAACGATATAGTAGAGAATATTGGATGCAACTTGATACTATTTGCCGATGATATTAAAATATGGAAACGTGTCAGGTCTGTTAATGACTGTATGGCGTTACAACGGGATCTAAGTACCTCAGTGAAATGAGTTACCTTTAACCCCGTAAAATGTGAAATGCTGCGGCTTGGAAAATCTACGCACCACACGTATAAGCTTGGCACGCAAGATCTCGTCTGGACCACAGCAGAAAAAGATCATGGTATCTGGGTTTCGATTAACCTCAAGCCTGGACATCATTGCCGGATGGTGTACAATAAAGCTTGCCGTATCTTGAGTCTTGAGTCTCAAAAGAATATTCCGGATTTTTACGCCCGAAACCCTACCCCAGGTAATTAACACGTATATACGTCCTGTTATGGAATATTCCATCCAAGCCTGGGCACCATGGCCGAGGAAGGATATCGAACTACTCGACAGGATTTATCATCGTGCTACAAAGTTGGTCCCCCGGTACAGAAATGTGCCTTGCACAGAGCGAATGTTAAAACTGAACCTACACGATTTAACCCAACGGCGGATACGTAGTGACCTTATGTTGACATTCAAAATACTACATTCTGTAAACCACCCCCTTAAAAACTTGCTAAATCCCAATGACCTTACTCGAACACGAACACATTCAAAGGCTTTCAGCATTCCGCATTCTCGATTGGATATACGTCGTAATTTTTTCTCGGTACGAATTTGTTTCACGTGGAACTATTTGCCTGAAGAAATCACACGATCAGAATCTCTTGAGGTTTTCGCTTCGTAACTCGATGAGTTTATGCCGATCCATGCGGTATGAGAGTGTCCCTCTTGATTTTTGAGATATTTTATATATTTTTTTATATGTTCCATATACATTGTCATCATATGGTTATTGTTAAGCTTAATGCTTTTTCTACCATAAAATTTCCTGAGTTCTGAGTTCTGAGTCTTGCGTTGTTCGAAAACAACATCACCGAACATTAAAAATAGTCATACCAATCCGAAACGTGTCCTGTGGTATGCCGCCGAAGAGGTTGAGTCGCACGTATTTTACTCGGAGAGATCTGAGATCGGATTCATTTGTATGGATTTCCGATAAATGGTAATGATACTTTCAGAAACTTATTAAAATAAACATCATAGTCAATTGTTCTGCATTTTCATATTTCCGAATACACGAATGATTCAATTTTTGTGTACATAGAATGATGGTAATTTAAACGTACGTTCATACAATCTATCTAAGCAATTGGATCAAACAGTATATAAGTAGACGGGAAACGAATGAATAAATTGAAATTCATCTAAAAATATTCATTTGCGTGTATTTACATCACACAACCCACGACCGCTTCCGTGCTGTTTGCACTCGTCCTTTGGAGACAGTAAGATCAGGATACGCACGGGCTAGACTTATTTGGTTTCAATGTAATACAAGTCAATGGAGTCAGTAACTGTATAATGTAAACTGTTCCGAGTAAAACAGACAGTGACAGAATAAAAATACTCTCCTCGAACAGATTCATGCGATCAAGTCTTTTTTATAAGCTTGTTTAGTACGATTTGTGCCAAAAGATGAATGATTCGATGTATACATTTCACATCTTTCTTGAAATACTATCCCATGAATGCATAGCGTATTCCATGACTGGTCGCAGGCATGTATGCATATTCCATGTTAATATCTATGGTGAAAATTTATCAAGGTCCCATTTGATTATATTCAAGTTACCTGATGCTTTTGTAATGTGGCGGTTGTTTGAAGTGGTTTTTATGTTGAAGCTTATACAGACAGCAGAAACGTTTTCTTCACTTCAATTTTTTAACGAGCGAAATCATTTTATATATGAAATCTACTTGCTTCATCAAATTCATGAGCCTGAATTGGCAAAAGTATAAATGGAAGTTTGTTCTACTGCGACCAAATTTGTGGTGTATCAAGATCTTTTTTAATATTAAACAGTATTCTGGGCTACTGATGAAATTATATATATATATATATATATAT